>VZTT01057086.1:0-27070 GCA_013400855.1 Buphagus erythrorhynchus
AGTCACTCTCTCTCTTTTTTATATGCTCCCTTTTAACCCAGCGTGTTCCTGGGTGTAATAAAAACATTCGAGTGCAACCTTCTAAATGCCCTCTGGTTTCTGAGGGATTAAGTGAATAATTCAGAAAGTAAAGGTCTCTCATGTTTTGATGGATACTCTCAGGGAAAGGAGCATTTGGGATGAACTGAGTGCATGGATAGCCAGGGAGATGAGAAATTGTAATTCACTGCTAAGTCATCTTCCGTGCCAATTTTCACTGGGATTTTTAATCCCAGTTTTTAATATCCTCCTAAATGGATCAACCTCATCCTTCAAACTTATCTAAGTATAAAATGAATGAAGAAGAAAACTGAGAAATACAGAGAAAACTTTACCTGGTCAAACTGTAACCCTTATGTATTGACTTCAGATGGGGTTTTTTTAAAACAAGAAAGGGGAAGAAATTCTTCTTAGAATGAACACAATGAAAATTTTTTATCATTTGTTCAAAACTTGGATATACTGTTGAGTTCCTATATGTCAGTTCTCAGGAGTTTCAGTGGCAACAAAATATGCAGACAGCTGTTACCTTCTGTCCAGAGGTCAGTCTCTTGCCAGTTTTATTTATTTTGACCTGGCCATTGACTGGAGTGATTTCTGTCAAGATGGTGATGTTCCATTTTGATTCAGTTTACAATGTCCTCCATCTTCAGGGGGAAAAAAAAAAGGCATAGCCCACTTTATGTTTGATGCTGCAGCATTTTCTTGCCATGAGTTGAGAACAGCTATTGAGACACAAGCCCATTAGTGGCTCCATTTCCATCCCTTTTAAGTGTGCAGTTCCAAACCAGAATGATATCTTGGCATTTCACCCTAGGCAAAGAACCAAAGTCACTGTTGCTGGTTAAACGCTCATTTCCAGGGATTTGCCAGTGAGGATTGTGCAGACTCGCTGAAACTTAAGTACCACCTCTGGTTAGCTGGAAAAGGTGGATCTTCCCTTAAATTCTGGGGTTAGATCGGCTTTGTGGGGAGTGGCTTGGAGGACGGGGCGTTCATTAGCTGGGACACTGCCTAATTGCAGCGGTTTGTGTGGCCGCCTTGTTTTGGAGGCTGAAGTGGCTCTGATGTATTTTTAAATTGCCCTTTGCCAAGTAAATAGGTGCTAATTTGCCTTCTCTGAGCTTTTGCCGAATTCAGTCTGTGTCCCTTCAGCCTGTGCGGGGACATGGCTGAAAACCCTCCTCTGTTAAGGGTAAACTGTTAATTCTGCTGGAATTTATGTTTGGGTTGCTTAAATGCTTTCAAACTCTGCCATGTTATATGCATTTTATTGCTTTTCCAAAGTAGTGAGTATTCAATAGTGTTGTCATTTGGTAAGGAATGCTGCCTTCCTCCTTTGATTATTTGGAAAAACTTGGCTGTTTTTTAGACTGTTAGTAGCCTCTCCAGTTGTATTGGAATGACACATTACCCCCTAAAAATTAATTAAATGCCTCTTCTGGCGTTGGCTTGACCCAGAAGTGAGACCTGTGAGGGGTCCTGAGAAGCAAAGTTTTTGCAGTTTTTAATTTAGCAATTTATTGAAAAACTGCTCTATTCCCACCCAAGGTCCAACAGCGTAGGAATCAAGGATTTATTCCTTCCGAGGTTTAGTAACAAATCTTTTGAAAGGCCCCACGTACTTTCCCTGTGTTTGAAGGGTGAAGCTCTCAGGTGCTGGAGATCTCTCCAGTAAAGCTGGGCAGAACTGGGATGGTCCAGTTCCCCAAAAGGGAAGAGGCATTTGGAAGAGGGATCTGTTCTTGCTTATTCTTCTTATCTCTAGAAACCTTTTCCCAGAGGATTGGATGGAAGACTCCTGTTCAGGGGGAAATGTCCTTTTTCTCCTCTCTTCTTTCTGCACATCCAGCTTTTCTCACCCTGTTCTGACACCCTTGAAGAGCATCTGGTTCAAAGCTATTGATTAGGAACTTGGGCTGTGTCCCGACAGTAATTCCTGCTTTGACATTGTAGCTGTGCTTGCATCACCATTTTCTGGGGGTTATTTTGGCAGCAGCCGTGTTTTCCTCTCTCATCCCCCCTTGATGTGTAACATGCTAATTAGATCTTTAAATTAAGGACTTGCTGAGTGCTTCCATCTTCATTGAAAATTCCAGCCCGAGGTACTTCATAGACCTGTTTTGGTGGTACCTTCACTCACCACCTGAGAATTCCTTGGAAAAAAATTCTTAGCACAGTTGCTTCTCTTGGGCAGTGGTAAGTTCTGGGACTGTGCAGAGGACCTTACATTGCTCATCTGCTCTTAGTGCTTCTCTCTCAGTATTTGAAGTCTCTCAAGGTGTGTATTTTTATCTGTGGCTCTTGAGTGGAAGTGAATAAAAACCTGTTGTATTTGTAGGAATTAAGGAATGCATGTCAGCATACTGGAAAGCACCTTTTTAATCAACAGTTGGCTTTTTGATGCCCTGCTTGTTTTCATTTGCACTTTCCTCAATGTTCTCCTTTGCACAGGATGCCATTATTCCCTACAAGGAAGTCCTCCAGATGTATTGGGAGAAGGTGACAAGCTTTGTGAACGCCCGGTGTGACGGACTTGAGCCCTGGCAGCTCATTGGGTTGACATGTTCTTCCACACTGGCAAGTGTGTGGCTGCATGGCTTCCTCTGCCAGCCTGAGAGTAAGTATTTGGCATGGGGCATTTCCTGACCTTGGGAGGGAGGGGAGGTGGCCCTGAGTTGTTCCTGGGCAGTGGAAGGAAAGAGGGTGGAACAAGGCCAAACACTTGTTAAAACAGATTTTCTGCTTTCACCTAATATTTACCAAACTCTCTTCTGAATTAGGATCAAGGACTGGCTGGTAAATGAAGCTCCCCCATTCTGTCAGAGGGTGCATGGAATGTGCTTCTGTCTCCTTCCCTTTCCCTTGTCTCCTTTTTTCCTTTGGCTAAACCATTTGCTTGTCTCAACACTCTCTTCTTGTCCAAACCCCGGGGAGATTTATGGAGAGCTGGGTTCCTGTGAGCTTAGTCACTGCTGCAAAGTGTCTGGATAACTCTTGGTTGTTTCCCTTCCTGCTGGGGAGGAGGTGTGGTCTTGATTCCGTGTTGGGGGCACATTTCATCCTCTAAATGTTCAAGATAATTGCATGTGATAGTGTGAGGATATTTTCTTCTTGAATTTTTTTTTTTTTCTATTTCCGGAGTATCTTCCTGTTTTGAGTGGTTTCTGATACTGGCAGCTCTTCAGTGGAGCTGAGATCTGCAGAACCTGCAGTTTTCTCTGGTCCTGTGATGGCCTCAGAGGTGCATTTCAGTTCCTACAGGCCTTAGGGTTACACTCCAGTGGCAATTTGTTAAAAATAGCCAAGTTTTAAACTTGATGTCTCCTTCTGTGTCTCTCTTTCTCAAGCAGCCCTTTCTCTTTGTAGAGATGAGGGCAGCTGAACAGTGGGAATGTCTGTAAAGAGCAAATTGGTATGAAACTTTTGTTCAGGACAGTTACCTTCACCAGCTAGTTTTTGTACTGTTGCACCACGTGTTTTGTTT
This sequence comes from Buphagus erythrorhynchus, assembly GCA_013400855.1. Lineage (NCBI taxonomy): Eukaryota > Metazoa > Chordata > Aves > Passeriformes > Sturnidae > Buphagus > Buphagus erythrorhynchus. Next base: position 3,527 of record VZTT01057086.1, read on the forward strand.
AAGTGTGGACTAGCTCTTAGAAGATCTAGCTAGAGTGTCAGAATTTTTCAGGAGTGTGCAGTCTTTTCTCGCTGTGAAAGTTATTAATGAAACTGTGCACACTGAGATGTGCAGTGGAAATGTTATCATCAGGACACAAACAAGTATTTGCTACAGATTGTGCTAGTGTCCTTGGCAGCTTTTCAAATTTTATGTATGAATTGAAATATATATGAAGTGTAGATAAAATTGCTAAGTCTTCAAATGGTTGATTTTTGAACTTTATTTAGTTGTTTTTTGGTTTGTCCTGTAACTGCTGGTGTGCAGGTAGGACGGGGAAGGCATTTTTGGTGGTTATAAAGCATCTGTGTCATCCTGATATCATTCCTGCCTTTAGAGCTACCCAAGTTTTCCAGTACTTGTCATCAGTGGCTTCTCTCATTTGAGTCTGTGTGCTGTGGTGGAATTTCTACTCTTGCCTCTGCCCATCTCCTTTCCCTGAGTCACCTCCCAGTGCACCAAATAGGGCAAATCCACGTTGTTTTGTGGCTGACATTGTCACAAAAGTCCCTGTTCCCTCCTTTGGTAGTAATTCCTTACCTTTAGCAAACCCTGAAATCCTTCTTTTTCCTGTAAAATTCCACATATGGGTGTGAATTCCCAAGTAAGTAAGAAACAAATAACTTATTAGTGTAGGTGGCTGCTGTTCTGCAGCCCAGATGTTTCCATGGCATGGTCCATCCCTGAAAACCTTGCTCTTGGATTCACTCATCTGTCTCACCATGTCCCCTGGCTCACTGTGTTATTCCAGTTTGGATCAGGAAGGCTGAGCCTGGATCATGAGCTGCATCAGAAGTTTCTTTTTTTGTTTGTTTGTTTCTTAGGTTCCTTTCTGCCTTTTGTCTTTCAGGTTTGACATCCAGAACTAAAAAACAGTTCTTTAAACTGCTGAGAAAAATGCCATTTGTCGGGGCTATAGTAAGTATTTGAACAAGTACTTACAGGGTTATTCCAGGTCCTTGTTTCAGCTCTCTTGGAGAATATACAATTCTGTGCATCTTTGCTGTCATCTCACTGTGATCCTTTTTACCCAGGATATAGATCTGGAATGAACTTCTGCTGCCTCCTGGTTTAATGACAATGTAATTTCTACCCAATCTTTTTGTCATAGTATCGCTCCCATAAGAAAGGGGTTCCACCTCTTTTTAACTTTTGAGCTATTTATATTAACCAAGAATGAGTGAATTCTCCAGTAAGGTTTCCTCGTTGTTAGATTATAAGAAAATGATTTTTAATTCTGGAAGAAGGGACAGGATTGAACTGGAGTTGTTCTTCTGAAGTTGTTCTTCTGTTCTGTGAAGTGTGAGACAGCCAAGGGTTTGTTATACAATGTGGAAGGATATTTATTTTAATCAAGTAACTGGCCATGATTAGTCAGGGCTCAGATAACAATTAGCAAAAGTTAGCAGAAGGATATCAGCACTTTGTGTAATCGTTAAAATGGCACAATCACTGTAGTGTTTGGAAGCTGGTGTGGGGTGTTTTGTTTTTTCATAAAAACTTGAAACTACAACTGTCAGCATGTTTTAGTACGTTAACAACCCAGGATGAAGAAATGCACAGCTGGGTTTATTTTACCTCATAAACGATGGTATCACACTTGATTGCCCTTCCTGCTGCTTGCCATGCTCATGTATTTGCACACTGATTCCAGAGGTCACATCTGTTCCAAAGAGAGTAGCACAGAGGAATTTTTTTCCTTTTGCTGTGGAGGCAGAAGGAGTTCTCCACTTTGTCCCACATCCCTCTGGAAGGGACTAAATCCCCTCCCTGGCCTGTTAAGTGCCCCGGCTTTCACCTCCTAACCTGAGTAGCCTTTGATCAGACAAATTCTCTTCTGCTTATGTTTCTTGCCTGCCTGTTAGAAAAGGACATTTTGTACAATCCCTGTTGTGTCCAGACTTCCCTTCCCAGGGCTAACACAGCTCCCCTGTGCCAGAGCACTGTGATGTGTCCTATCTCTGTCCTCTCTCTGCTCTTTGGTAGCTTGATACCTGATAACTTATCAGGTGCTCACAAGAGGCCTTGACTTTGAGGCATTCCAATGTACAAAAGTCAATATCCCAACACCTGTGTTGCCTGGAAGAAGAATCTTTACTTTGGAATGTGTTGTGAGAAGGCTGAGGTTTCCTGAGTGCAGGGTGTGGGTGGGAAGAAAGGAATCTCTGAACTGTGCCTGTGGTGGAGATTTCTTTGTGTCTCTCTTCTCATGAGTTTCTAAACCATGTGTGTGGAGGTAGAGGAGGCAAGGTACAAAGGCAAGGTATAAATGCATCTGAAGACCTCTACAGATTAAAAACTGTGACTTGAAAAGGTTTGCTGGATAAAAATGCAGGTTTCTTTCCTTGAGTTTTATTTTCTCAAGCACTAAGGAAAGGGATCAGAGCTCCCAGTGGAGCAGTTCCTGTCTGTTCCATCAAGATCACAGATGTAGGCAGCAGGTCCTGTCCTGCACACACTCAACAGTTACTCAGAATTTGACCAGTGCCATTGTTTGGTAGGCTTTTTCTTTCTTTTTAGATTCAAAAGAAGATTGATGAAGCCTTGAATGATGTCACTTCCAGTTTATCCTTCCTGAAAGATGAAAAGGATTATATCAAAGCTCTGCCTGAACAAGGCATGAGCCAGCCTGAAGTGCTGCAGAAGATGAAAGAGTACAGCTCAAAAGGTGAGTCTGTACTGCAGCAGACAGCAAACATGACATTTCCTCTCTTAAATGACTCCCAGTGACTCCTGCTCATGGTTTCAGCTTAAGTATTTTGTCCTCTTGGAAATTTTTGTCTGTTTTTATTCTGGATGTGATTAAGATTCATGAGTTCTAATGCTGCGTTCAAGTATTCACATTGAAATTCTGTTCCTTCCACAAGAATTCGAGGCTGATGGAGAGATGGGAGAGCTGAGGAGAGGAGAGAGATGGAAGAAGTTCTCTTTCTGGATTGCATTTCTGAGCTGTTGCCTTGATGCTTGACTTTTAGCAGAAATTCGAAGCCCCAGAAAACACTCACAACCAGAAAAAGCAACTTCCAAGTAGAATTGTTAGGGAATTTCCAAGACTGTGACCTCAATTATGAGGGACAATGGTCTGTGCCTTGAGAAAGCCTTTTAAGGAACAGTGATGATGATGTTCTCCTGGCTTGAGTCCACACAAGCAGTGTCTGACACTTAGTTTGAGTTGCCCCTCTCATGTAAACATGTTCCCCCTGACTTGTGTTCCTGTTATTCCTAATGAGCAAATTTGGGTGGCTTCCTGTCCAGAGGAGAAGATATGACTGCCCTGCTCCTATCCCAAATTTGAGAAAAGCCTTGAATTGTCTGCTAGAACAGTGCATGTGCTCCAAATTCAGAAACAAACAATTTCACGATCGAATATCCTGGAACAACTTCCTTCTTTCCTACTGCTGTCTATTGCTAATGTTGCTTCTGTCTGTGTGCTCTCTTAAATTATTATTTCCTTCCTTCACTGGGTTCTTTTCTCTAAAATCCCCCCTATTTCTGCCTCCCCTCCCCCCAGGTCCCCTTGCCTGGAAGCACCAGTTCAGGTGATATTTAATCGAGGTGCTGAAATTGTGGATTTCAGCAGTACAAACCTGGCTTTTCCATCTCTTCTCAGCTTACAGTGGTGGTGGGTGCTTTTTGAAAGTGGCTTTAATTTAGTGTCCAGTTGGTTGAACAGCAGTCTGGGGAGACTGCTGGGGATTAAGTGGATTACTTATTAATATAACTGCTTGCTCCAGCTACATGTTGGTTATGTGCTGACTCTTTAGTCATCATTTACTTGCTGTTTGCTAAGTTCACACAGTGCTAGGGGCTCAACTTCACACACAGCTGTCCCTGGGCCACAAGACTCGGGGAAATCTCAAAAGCTGAGTCTCCTCTGTGGAACTGAGGGGATTTTCCCTGTGCTTTTCCACCCTGGCTGGGAATGGCTGTGTTTGTGAGCAGTGTGCTCTTCCCTCTCTTCCAGGAGATGTACGCTGGCAGGATGGGAAAGTCTCTGGGACTGTGTACAGTGGTGAAGAGAAACTCACCCACCTGCTGGTGAAGGTAAAGTGCAAGCAGGTCAACTTTGCATCTTCAGGGTCACCAGAAACCCCTCAGAGCTGTTCCAGCATCCCAGAGTAAATAGGGAAGATCTAACACTGAAGTCTGGAAAGGGGACTTAGTGGCAATTTGAGCAGCATAACTCTGGACATGTAACTGTCCCTGTGAAAACACCTCCTAGAGATAACTGGGATCTAATCAGATGAGGTGCTCTTTTGAGTGAGAAAGTAATTAGTAATTACAAGTGAACTGGAGACTGGTACTGGAACAACTTTCACTGAGCAAAACTAAACTCGTGGTTTGAGCAAAAGAGAAGCTTTGGGAAGTGTTTTTTGGTGTGGCTGTGTGGTCCAAATCTTAGACAATGGAGCACTGGCACTCTTCAGTGGTGTTTTGTGAGGTCTGTTTACCTGCTCAGGAACTTCTCCCTTTGAGAAGGCTGCAAAATAACCTAAACAGCCTAAAGGTTTGTTTTCAAGTACATCTCCTCCCAGAGTTGTTTTGCTAGAAAAGGAAGTCTGGCCCTCTTGCTGCTGGGAACAGCTTTTGTAGCAGCTGTAATGGGCTCTGTTTGGTGGCTGCTATTGCTCTTTTCTTCCTCGTGTTGACATTTTCTATGCTACTTTTGGGGAAACAAAGCTCAGAGCAGCCTTTCTGGAGGGACCTCGGCTTGGATCACTTTGTGGAAACATTCTCTTTGTTTGTGCTCGTTGTTCACTGGTTTGTTTTGCTGTATTTTATTTAACATCCCTGCAGTTGCTTTTTGATCTGGACTGCAGGAGGTTGGGACTGGCCTGTTCCAGCCTTACATCCTGTGAGTCCACAGCTGTGGAATGAGCTGAAATACTGGTTTCCACAGCCACTTTTCTTGTGGTGTGGGTGGGCATTTGTGCTTTTACTGCCTGCTTCAGAACCCCCTCTTAACAGTAAACTTGAGATCAAGTTCTGCAAAGTCACTTTTTTTGCCTGATTTGTGTAAAGCAATTGAAGGATGTATCTTATGCTCTTCTCTAAAAACAGTGAAATTATTAGGTCTGTCCTTAAAACAAGAGATTGCTGTGCTGTAGAGTCACTCCAGAGGTCTGAATGCCTTAGAAAAACATTTCTTTTTCTTTATTTTACTTCTCAGCATCCCAGCTTGTGGCATTTACTTGCAGGAGCAGTTAAGTCCTGTAATATTCTTATGGTAAAATGCAGCTAATTTGCTTCTGCAGTGCACATGGGGAGTTCTCAAAACCTCATCTGCAAGTCTAACTTTCTCTCTGTTTTCTGAAGGTGTATGAAGAGTTTGCCTGGAGTAATCCTCTGCACCCAGATATATTCCCTGGTCTGAGGAAGATGGAAGCAGAAGTAGTGAGGATTGCCTGTACACTCTTCCACGGGGGCCCCAACTCTTGTGGTGCTGTGAGTAGCCTGTCTTTGACCACCTTCTGAACATTTGGGGTATTTTTGACTTTGATAAGTGCAAATACACCTTGTACTCTCCAGATGAGCATGAGGGTAAGCTCATTCTGGTGTATTCTATGCCAGCTGTGTGGAAGTTGCTTAATTCCTCTTCTTGGTGAAGCTTTATGAGAGACAATTTCCCTCAGAGAAACAGTTCTCTAAACAAGACCGTTTATTTGAGCTTTTTTTCCCCACTCTTAAGTGACACAGGCTTGATGACAGTTGGAAAAGAGAACTGGTGTAATGCAGCCTGGCTGGATGTCAGTGGGGAATTGTGAACAGAGAAGTGTCACTCTGAGAAGCTCCCCTCAGTTTTAGTGTCTGAGCTGGAAATCTGTGAGCCTGCCAGATTGCTGAGCTCGAGGGCAAGGCCAGCTGGTGACTGGCTAGTCACCAACAAGCAGGCATGGCATGGACTGTCAGCTGTCCAGCTGGAGAGCTGCATTTCCAGGCTCGTGTGGCCTTCCAGTGCAAACCAGTTTTACAGCCTTGATAAAATTCCCAGCGAGAGTCCAAATGTGTGTTTTTAAACTGATGCTTTCAGTGTTGGAAGGCAGTGTTGACACAAGAGCTTATGAGCAGAACTGGCCTTGAGTGGGCTCTCCCTGTCAGCTGGAGGCTTGCCTGTGGAGTAGCTTTGTAGAAGGTGTAGTGGGATCAGACTCCCAGTGGGATTGAAGATAACTGTGTGGGAGTGCAAGATGTGATTGCCTTTGAGAGGAGGAGGTGACACCCTCTGGCCTGACTTTTCTTCTCAGTACCACCACTTTTCTTTCTTGCACCACCTTCATGTTTAGAGGAGGAATGTGCCTCTTTGCTTATAAAAACCGTTTCACCTCACCTCCTTCCTGGCTTGCAGTGCTGAGAACACTGGGGAGATTATCCCTGGAGTGGGGCATGAAGCTGTTGGAACTCGTTTCTGTCAGCAGTTGGGACATCAGCTGATCCAGCAGGCAGAGAGCTGTGTGCCTCTGATGGGTGCTTGGGGAACTTTGCTTGCTGAAGCCTGCACTGGGGACCTTTGGGTTTTGTTATGTAAAACACGATGTATAAATGTCAGCCTTAGCCCTGGGTGCTCTCCCACTGAAATGGAAATGTGGAATTGCCTAAGAGAAGGTCAGAACAGGTAAAAAACTGCTGCAGCCAAAGTGACACCTGCACAAATACACTCTGGGGAGTCCTGCTTTTCCTTCTGTCCTCCTCTCGCTCTCGAGGATGGTGCCCCAAAGCAAAGGGGGAAGTGCACAACCTGCTGTGGAATTCTGGCCTGGCTGCTTGAGCACAGCCCCATTGGCAGGGAGAAGGGGAGGGCTGGAAAGCTGATGGGCCGGAAATGGAAGATGAATTGCATCCCTGTAATTATCATGTCTGAATGAGTGTTTCCAGTGGACTTTTTGTCCTCCTCCCACTGCTCTTCCTGACTGTGAAGTGTCCAGAGTTACTGATCACTGATGGAGAGATGTGGGTGGATATATGGAGGCAACATGCTCTTTAAGTAGTTGGGCTCAAAGACTTCTCTTATTTTCTTTTCTTCTCCGCAGCACTGAATTAACATTTCAGAATAATTTCTGGAGGCTTGGAAAGTTACATGCTCAATTAAAAAGAGCAATTTTTCAAACTCATGATTTGCTTTCTGTCTTGGGAAGGCCCTGCTGCAGCTAGTGGCTCACTGCTGTTCTACTTCTGTAACTGGTGAGACTTTAAAGCAGAATGCTGAACCAGGGAAGGTGCAATGCTCTGAGTTATCTTTAAACTAATCTGTTCAAGAGGGGCTGCTGGCTCGTTCTACTGAGAATGGTTTACTCGATTCAACTTTTGCAGTGTTGAAATTTAGAACAACTGCTTTTTTCCCCCCTGAACTTCCTCACTGCCACCTCTGAGAGGCAGAGTGTCATAGTACCAGGCCCCTGTCCACTGGATTTACTAACCTGATTTAAGCAGCAGGGACCACTTGGCCAATTTATTGGTGTTGGTGGTGGTTCCTGAAGGCATATGGAACTTGTTGGTGTTTCTGGAGAGGGTGTCTGCATCTGTGCTGCATGGAAAGGACCAAAAAGTTTCTGTCTGGACTTCTCAGTGAGGGGGTCTCACTTCCTTTGTGCTCTGATTTCCATAGCACATTGCAGAACAGCACTTTGTGGGAGTAATATTCTGCTGCTCAGTCTGGGAAAAGCAGCCCAGTGCCACATGCATGCTGTTCCCAAGGTTTTCAGCAGCCTGGGATCTCTGTGTAGTTCTGTCCTGTGTCATGTGGACACCTCCCTCAGCAGGATCTCTGGGGAGCTTCCTCTTTGAAGGTTTTTTGGTGTGTTTCATAAATGCCAAAATGAAACCTCTCTTTTTTACATTTCTGAATGTTAAATCAGATGAGCAGCTCACATTATTTACAGGAGTTGCCTTTAGCTGAGCCATGTGGGCTGTAATCCTCCTTTGTTGACATGGGCATAAATGCTCTAACAATGCCCTGGTGGTTGGGAGGGGGTTCAGACATGCCCCTGCCTTAAATTGCTCTGAGAGATGTTTCAAGTTTTTAAGCAGTTTTAAAAGTAATAATTTTCAGCAGTGGATGGATGCTTCCTATTTCTCACTAATTACTACTATTGTTCTTACTTTAATTGTGTTATGCAAGAGCAAAGAGACAGAAATTGGTGAGTTTGGGTGCCTGGAAGATTCTAATCACATTCTTGCAATGATTTGGAAGGCCCAATTAAGCTCAGCACATAGAAGAGGAGCAGGGGAGTTTGTTCTTGTCTGATGTGTTCATGTTCACGAGGTGCTTTGTTTTGCAGTGTTGGCTGTATGGATTTCCCCTGTAATCTGGGGAGAAATCACCACTTCTATGCAAGCTGCAGTATTTTTTTTTTTTTTAAGTAGCTTTTTGAACTTTGGAAAGAAAGGGCAGCTTTGAAGTGTAGGGAAAAATTCTGTGTGGGTGACATGTGAGCATTTGATGTGGATCTCTCTGAATTCTTCTTCCATTTATTCTACAGCTGAAGACAGGAGAGAGAAGGCAAAATCACCAGATGCAAGCCTAAACCTCCTGTAGAAACCCATTTTGTCTCTTCTCCCCAGATTCTGTGGCTTCCAACCTTTGACTGCACTTTTGAAGTAGGGAGATGTGAGTGATGTGTCTTGAGGGGGGCTTAAACTGTGCAGATCTATCAGATTGTATCTGTAGTGATGAGCAGGTCACCTTGAGAGACAAGTTGTGGAATTTACGACCTGCAGGTTTCCAGGGGTTTTATTGGGAGGCTGCCACAACCTTATGACCGTGCAGTGGATTGTGGTGTGGTTTTTTACTCTGTTGCCCTAGAAATAAATTGTANCAGTTTGACAGTGGAATATTCCAGGATTCCAGCCCAAAGGAATCCTGGAATAGGGACTGTATCTCTTATTGCTGTTGTAATGTTGAGGTTCCAGAGCCTTGGGATTTGGAGAGAGGGAGCAATGGAAGTGATAATACTGAGTTTGGAAAGCAGGAGGGATGTTTATTCCCTGCGCTCTCTCCTCTCCCCTCCCATTTGCAAAACAACAAATAAATCAAGAACACAAAATATCCGTTTACTTTCCCTTTCCCCCACACTTTGCCTGGCCTTTGAAGCTAGTGCAGGGTTGCAGAGCTGCTCAAAACAATGCCTGTTTCCAGCCCCTTTTCCCCATGGCATGTCCCGAGCCCGTGGAGTTTTCATTGCGGGGAGAGAGGAATGTTGTGAGCCCTGGGCGGTGCTGAATCACCGCGCCTTGGCCGGGTGCCGGCGCCGCAGGCACGGGGGAAGCCTGATCCTGTGACAGTGATTCAGGCTCTGGCTGCAGCAGAACGAGTTTGCTGGCAGTGGCTAAGCTGACAAAGCCTCCTGTAAAGGAGCAGGATCCATCCACAGGTATAATCCATGTGGACCAAGAGGATTTTGGTGTTGGAGCTGTGCTGGGCTAACGTGATGCTCCAAACTCGGGCACTTCTCTGTGGTGGAGACTCACTGTGTGCTGACTGTGGGCCAATTCAGGAAGCTGAGCTGGCTGAAATTTGGCTTTTTGGGTGGATTTTCAGCTGTCTGAACAATCTGTGTGGTTGTCTGGGTGCCTGGGAGAAGGATCCATCTTCCTTCCATGCCTCTTCCTTACCCTGCATGTGACTGACTGCTGACAAGTGTTGGCTCTGACCTACCAAAAACTGTGTGTGGCTCAGCATTTCCATACAGGGGATAAAGCCAGACTTTGAGGAAAAGCTTGTTACATATGAGGGCAAGATGTTAGTGTTTTGGTGTTAGGATTGCAATGGGAATAAGACTGTACAGAGGCCACTTTTTCAAGAGCAGATTATCTAGGTGAGCATAGGGAATGCTGCCCAGCAAGGAGCAGGCCTGGTGTTCAGTAACACGAATCTCAAGATCCCCATGTCCTTCCTAGCAAGGTTTTCACAATAACTACCCTAAGCAGTGTTGCAAGGATGGGTACAGGTATGCAATAATCCCATTCCTCTTCTCCCACCCAACAGGAAGGCAGTCTATCACCAGCTGTTTTTGTTTTTTTTTTTTTTTCCAAAGGTAATCACAACCTGACATCTTTTCATAAAGGGCATTTAGAAATGAGTGGCACAGCCCATAAAACCCTTAAAACATTGTGTTCCTGCTGCCATCCATTTGCTTCACAGTTAATGCAGTGATGTCTTTATCCAGTGTGAAGCTCTGTTAGGTTTCATCTCTGACAGCTGTTGCTTTTAAACTTCCCCAAAAAGCAGGGATTGTCTGGTGTGACAGTTGCTTCCACTCTGCCTGTGGCAGCAGCTGCTGCTGCCTTGGATTGTGTTAGGAACAACACAGGCTGTGAACTTTGTTCCTTATCTCTGAACTTCATGTTTAGTCATTGTCACACAGTCACACTTCTTGGCATTTTCAAGGTTTGCAGCCATGTCACTGGGGAAAAAACAAAGGAAAACCCAAACTTAGAGATGTTGTAAGGCATACAAATGTGATTGGGTCCTTTTTATGTTTATTTTTGAGGGGGAAGAGATTAAAAGGGGAAGTTGCAGTTGGTTCAGCAGGTCTGAGGAGCAAAATTAGTTCCCTATAAGCAGTATAAGTAGATTTTGATTCCTCATTTACCTGAACCTCTGTGTAAGTGTCCCAGCTACCCCATAGCCTCAGGTTATGGCTCACCCAGTCAGTCAGTCCTTCAGGCTGCTTGACAAACCAGCCTCACATTTTCCCAGGTTAAAATTTTACTGGGGAAGGTTGTACCCAGTGTCCCCTGCATGCCAGAACTCATAAAAGCTGACTACAAGAGACCTCTCACTTGAGGAAGTCCTTCCCTAAAGAGTTTAATTTATGTATTTGCACCAGCTCTTGAGTTGAAGAAAATAGTAAACCTGTGTGTGCCTTTCTCTGTTCCATCTCCTGATGCAAACCCTGTGGTCAGGGTGAAGAGGGCTGGGACAGCAGGGTTAGTGGGTGGTGTGGATGCTGAGGGACTGGCTGGGGAGAGGAATGCACAAATTCCTCCTGGTGTAAAATTTCTTGTGTCCCTGAGAGCTTGGAAGCTCTGGTGTTGAGCAGACCTGGGCTGGTCTCAGCAGAGAGGAGGTGGGAGAGAGCTCCAAGTCCTGCAGCATTCCAGGTTCTGGGAAGGTTTTTAGCTCAGGGGTGGTGCCAACCCTGAGCTGATTCCGTGCCTTGGCATGGCACTGCTCCAGACCTAATAAACCCTGCTGGACCTGAGCTAACTTAACACAGAATCAGCTTCATTGTTTCCATATACATGGCATAATTAATCTGTAATGCAGCTAAACAATCCACAGGTAATCAAGAGCTTAAGTATGAGTAGTTTTGTGAGGTGACTGTGCAGTGTGGTCCCCTCCTGCTGGGCTCTGGAATGCTATAGTTCTTGTTTGTTTTCCCTTTCCCCCATCCCATTTAAACAGAGGATTCAACATTTAAATGTGCATTTTCAAGCTGAGTGTCAGAAAGCTTCCCTGTGCTGTTCAGTGACTTCTGCTGCCCTTTAAACCCTGAGTTGTCCCGTGGAGCTCTGAAGCAGAGGCAAGAGATGTTGTGCCTACATCCCCTTTGTGCTTTTCCCTCCTGCAACACAACTTGTTTGCTTTTTTTCTGGTGACAGATGACATCTGGGGGGACTGAGAGCATCCTGATGGCCTGCAAAGCATACAGAGACCTGGCTTATGAGAGAGGCATCAAACAGCCAGAAATGTAAGTGGTGCCACCACAGCTTCTTCCTTTGAGGGCTTGTGGGATTTACTGTTCCCTTGAGGTCCAGCACCCTGAGATGGTGCTGGTCCTCAATAATCCTTCATTTCGTAGTTTATTGCCACCTATTCTTTGTCCATCTTTGTCTGGAGGAGAGAAACCTGTGTGGAAAGGAGAGTTCAAAAGCACAGGAAGTTTTAAAGCAGCCTAGGGGGCACAGATGTTGCTGGGCTGTGCTGAGCAGCTGTATTTTGGCAATACCTGTCTGCTGCTCTAGACAACCTGCTCAGATCAGCTCTGCTCTTGAGCAGAGATTGTCAGCACCTTTGAAGTATTCAAGGGGTTTGATTTATTCAGATCAAAGAAGGCTTAGCCTTCTTCTTAGTCAGCTCTGAGGCTGGAGTTGGGCTGATTGGAGCTCAAATGGGGAATTGTGCTAATCATTACACAGCTAATAGAGGATTTGCTGTCTCTAATGTGTTGCCTCTTTTCTAGATGGTGCATGGAAAATATTTCTCTGGTTAATTGCTTTGAGGGGAAAATGTAAAAAGAAACGAAACACTGGTGGTTCTTTTCTTCTCACTCTAACATTTAAGGCTCTGATAGTGATAGGAGACCTCAGGGTTAATTAAGGCTGTTCAGCCACTGCCACTCAAGATGAGAGGCAGCAAATGTTACGTTCATTTCATCTGTTCCTTTCCCAGGTTGGTCCCAGTGAGTGCCCATGCAGCCTTTAACAAGGCAGCACACTACTTTGGGATGAAGCTGATCCAGATACCACTCACCAAGGCTATGGAAGTGAATGTTAAGGTATCACTTTAGTCTCTCTCTGTGAGGAAATGAACATTGCACAGCAACTAGGCAAGAAATCTACCTGTCCAGGTAGTGAGTCAGTGGATAAAGAGGGAGGAATGCTTTCTGGAAACAATGAAAAAGAGCACAAGTAGGTGCTTGCCATTGCAGATCAAACTGTGTTTGAAATAACTGGATGTTATCCCTTTGTCCCATGGGATTCATTTAGACTCAGGTAATTTATGTGTTTCATAAACAGCCCCAGATTTCAGAGGAGGGTGAACAAAAATATTATGGTATTTCCAAGTGGATGAGTGGTTGTAGCTTGTTGTTTTCCTCCCTGTACGCTTTTATGCATTGGTTTTTAAGACCAGACTTGGCATGTTCTCACTCTTTATCTTTTTTGGCAGGATGGCACTTGGTAAATGGAATGTGAGCATCTTCTCTCTTTAAATCTTCAGGCAATGAGGAGAGCTATCTCGAGGAACACAGCCATGCTGGTCTGTTCTGCTCCCCAGTTCCCACATGGAATTATGGACCCTATTGAAGAGGTGGCAGAGGTAGGATCCCCCTACCTGTAGGAACTTGTGTGTTGTAGCAGTAAAGCCAGCACAAGAAGAGTAGAGGGGTTCCAGGATGCTGAGCAGTGAATTTGGTAGGGGCATCCCACTGGCTGGAAGGGTATTACTGTCCTCAAATGAGCTCAAATGTAAGATGTAGCTTGGGAGTGAGGGGGAATTGGTGACTGTGAGACCAACCAGAAGGGCTTGTTCTTTGCTGCCTGAAAGGAAAGAATACCTAAATGGCTCACCTGATGAAAAGGCTTTGATTTAGGGCCTGCTGGTTGTAGCAAAATTGGTGTGGAAGTCTGAGGAATGTGTGGAGGGAGTAGGAGTCAAAGGGCTGTGATCTTACTTTTCTGAACACACCTCTTGATTTCTTTCCTCTCTGTGCTCCAGTTATTTATTTTGTATGTGACCAGCCAGGGCCTCTGACCTTCTGTTCATTTGGCTCACACCCTTTTACATTATTATGGATACTCCTTCAGACAATGTTGCCACATTCCTTTGGCGAACATAGCAAACTACCAAAAAGCCACGTTGTTTTTCCTATGTGTGGAAGGCAGGAAAAGACATCCCACAAACAGCCAGCCCTTCCACATCACCTGTCCTCCAGGGCTTGAGAGTGGTGTGATGTTCTCAAAGGGTTCAGTGAACATTTAACTGTGAAATGCCAAATATGTTTTGGTGACTGGAGTCTGAGTGCCCCAGCCACATCATTTTGTTCCCTGATCTCTTGCTCACACACAGCTTGCAGTGAAGTATAAAATCCCCTTCCATGTGGATGCCTGCCTGGGTGGATTCCTTATTGCTTTCATGGACAAGGCAGGGTTCCCTCTAAAGCGTCCCTTTGACTTCCGTGTGGAAGGTGTGACCAGCATTTCTGCTGACACCCACAAGGTAAGGAGAGGGGAGAAAGGTCTTCCAGTGCTTTCATTTTTGGGCTGTGATTCCTGTTGCCATCCTGGCCTTGGGGCATTTCTTCCCTGCTGTGTGGAGGAGCACTGAGGTGCAGGGGTAGGGGCTGCTCTGTTCACCTGCTTTGTGCAATGTGCCAAAGTACAGAACTGGAAAAGACCTCCAAAACTGAGTCCAGCTTGTGACCAGTCCTCACCTTATCAACCAGACCAGAGCACTGAGTGCTACATCCAATCATTCCATGGACACCTCCAGGCATGGAGACTCCACCACCTTCCTGGGCAGCCCCTTCTTCCCATTCCACAAAGAAATTTCTCCTGATTTCCAACCTTAACATCCCCTGGTGCAACTTGTCCTGTCACTTGTTTTCTCTGAGCAGAACCTGGCTGCCCCCTCCTGTCAGGGAGTTGTGCAGAGCCAGAAGGTTCCCCCTGAGCCTCCTTTTCTCCAGGCTGAGCCCCTTTCCCAGCTCCCTCAGCCCCTCCTGGGGCTCCAGCCCCTTCCCCAGCTCTGTTCCCTTCCCTGGACACGCTCCAGCCCCTCCAGGGCTCTCTGTTCAGGAGGGCCCAGAACTGGACACAGCCCTTGAGGGCCTCCAGCACAGAGGGACAATCACTGCCCTGGTCCTGCTGGTCACACCATTCCTGATCTAGGCCAGCTGCCATTGCCACATGGGCACATGGTGGCTCATGTACAGCCACTGTCACCAGCACCCCAAGGCCCTTTCCAACTTTCCAGCCCCTCTGCCCCTGCCTGGAGCTGCAGGGGGTTGCTGTGACCCAAGGGCAGGACCTGGCACTTTGCCTTGCTGAACCTCTGCTCATGGATCCAGCCTGTCCCAAGCCCTCTGCAGAGCCTTCTGCTCTCCAGCAGATCAACAAATGGGATCTGGGTGAGGACTTGGATGCATTCCTGTGCCCTCTTGCTGCTTTCTAACCCTTTCTGTGCCCCTTGCAGTATGGCTACGCTCCCAAGGGCTCCTCGGTGGTGCTCTACAGTGACAAGGAGTACAGGAAGTACCAGTTCTTCATAGCCCCAGACTGGCAAGGGGGAATTTATGCCTCCCCCTCCGTGGCAGGCTCCAGGCCTGGTGGGATCATAGCTGCATGTTGGGCAACCCTGCTGCACATCGGAGAGTCGGGCTATGTTGAGGCTACGAAGAGGATCATCAAAACAGCTCGTTTCCTCGAATCTGAGTATGTGGGTGCCTCAGTGTTTGGATCCTGCTCTTCAGCCCTGGGCTGGACCCCTCCTCTCAAACTGCTTTTGTTTTGTTTTTCCTTGTACCTGCTGAGGGTGACCTACTGGGCACTTCTGGGAGAACGTTTGTGCCCAGATAGCTGAGGGACACAGATGGGAGCAGTGCAGGCACCTTTATTCAGCTTGGCTTTGAGAATTCCTTCTGCCTCAGCCATGGCTGAGGGGGAATCTGCAGGGAGGACAGAAGAGTTATGCTCTTCCATGTTGGGGTGCTTGGGTGGCTATGTAAGAGAAGCTGATTTTCTCTGCTTTGCTGCCTCCCCTTGCTTTGCTGCCTCCCCTTGCTTTGCTGCCTCCCCTTGCTTTGCTGCCTCCCCTTGCTTTGCTGCCCTCCCGAGTTCACTTGACTTTAGGGTATGTAATGACCCAGGTCCTCTGTCAAGTCCCAATGGCCCAATGGGTGCATGATTTTTGGGTGGGAATGTGCTGTTGTCTGTTCCCTTTAAGGCTGCAGCTGGGTGGGCAGAATGTCTGAGCCCTGTAACCCTGATCCCTGATCAGTCATTTCTTTTCTCCTCCTTCTTTTCAAGGTTGAGAAAAATTGACAGCATCTTCATTTTTGGGAAGCCAGAGGTGTCTGTCCTCTCCATTGGCTCGGACACTTTTGACATCTATCGATTATCTAATTTTCTAGCTGCAAAAGGATGGAACTTGAATGTCCTACAGTTCCCACCAAGGTGAGTGTGTGGAGACCAGGGAGTGATGTATTTAGCCAGGGTATGCAAGTTGGTCAGCTTCAGGCCATGTAGCTCTCGTGATTTGCTGAGTACTGTTCTCTGTAGCTGATAAATTGTATGTAGAATTTTCCTCTGCAGAGCAGGAATCACTTTTGTAATTGCTATTATACAGCAGTGAAGATAAAGTACTAGTAATTTTAATGAGCCTGGCAGAGGACATATCTGAGGTTCCCTTTCTATTTACCTCTATATAATAGAAGCAGAAAAATATAAATAACCAATGCTCTATCTCATGTTTAGTTAACTGAGAGTTTGTAGATCGATTTATTTATTTTTACTGTCTTCCTCCTGCCCACTGAAGATGAAGGAAATTAAAACAACAGTGAAGGGCTGATCATTCGCAATGTAAAATTAATCTTTGTCAGACACTTCTTAAGTGGGAAATTGGGCTTTTCTTGGCAAAAGGGGCCAGTGCTCCCAGATGCAGCTGCACTGAAAAAAAATTTGACTGCCCATGTGAAGCAAAGTCCAGAGAGCCTGAGGTGATAGCTCAGAGTTGGGTGCTTCCTTCTGGTGATGGTTTAGAAGCTGCAGAGGAAGGAGAGGGAAAGGATGGCAGGGGTCACCATGCTTGCAGGCAGCTGCATTTTTTCTCACCAGAGGTACCTGGAATGAGGTGAGAAACTTTAACCTAGTTGTGAAGTCAGGAAGGAAGAAGGAGCTGGTTCTAGCAAGCATTTTGCAGGGCTTACCCTTAGTGGGAATGCTGTTTTAAGGAGATCCACAGGAGTTACCACAGGCCACAGAAGGGTTCAGCTGCTGTTGGGTGCTCAGAAAACGTGGAGCTGTGTGTACTGGAGGTGGTTAATCTCTGCCCTCTGCCCTGCCTGCCCAGCATCCATCTCTGCATCACACAGCTGCACACAAAGCCTGGCGTTGCTGAGCAGTTCCTGAAGGATGTCAAGGACAGCATCCAGGACATCATGAAGGACCTCGGTGCCAAGACCACCGGCATGGTGAGGAGGCCAGCACACAGTGAGGGGCTGTTTGGGCTGAGGGTGTTTCTCCTGTGTAACAGCCTTTTCTTCTCTGCTTAGGGAGCCATCTATGGAATGGCACAGTCTGTCCCAGACAGGAGCCTGGTAGCAGAGATTTCCCAGGCCTACCTGGATGGCCTCTACAGCACGGATGTTCCCAGCACTGAGAAGCACATGAACGGCTCTCCTGGCCACCACTGACTGCAGTGCAACAATCAGTGCCTTGCCAGCCAGCACTGGGGTGGTTCCAAAGGTTTCCTAGGCAAAGAGATTGCAGTTCCTACAATTGCAGGTCTGAGAGTGGCTTGATCTGGAAAAATTCCTTCCCTGTCTTAGTCTGTTCTGAAATCTGCATTGTTTTCATGCCCAATTTCAGTTTTAGGACTTTTCCTCCCTCTCCCCTGCCTGTTTTCATCATGGCTATTGATGGTGAATTCAATGTCCATTCCACAGCTCCAAATTCCTCAGGTATTCTGCATGTCACATCATTCCTCAGTTGTTGTTTCTCCTCAGACCTGGTATTCAGCCAGTGTCCAGTCAAGTGTTAAATTTGAGTTCTCACATTGTATTCTATGGTTCCAATCTTCCCGGAAGTTAATGGTAGACAGCAGATTGGAAATTTTATGTTCTCTTGAGTATTCCTGTAAGCTGCTGCATTTAACAGACCATGCTGGGAGCCTTATATCTGTGCAATGCAGAGCTGATAAATTGGCAGAGGGATGGTAGTCATGGCCTCCTTTTGAAATCCTCTCTGGAGATCTCAGTGAGACTGCAATCAATATCTGCTGAGGGGGAGAAGAAAAAACAACACAAAATCCTTTTCTGGAATCTCTTGAACAACAGCAGAAATAGAAACCAAGCAGGTGGTGTAGGGAGAGGAACTGGATGGTACTGAAAACCCTGGGTACATCGTGGCTGTTTTGCTCCCCTGCCTCTTATAGAAGACATGCATTGACCACCCAGGAGTGCTGTTTTCCCTTGCACAAGTCTAGAGGGAGGTGCAAAGCTCATTTCACTGTTCAGAACTTGAAGGTTTTACACTGTCCCCTCATGATGCTGTAGCAGAGCCAGCCAGGCCCTGGTCCGTGTCACAACCAGGGATGTCATGCACAGATGGTTTTTTTTATCCACAGTCTTTTAGTATCAAAAAGGTAACTTTTGTAATAGCAGTAATCTCAGCTCTTTGCACTGATTCTTTAAAGGCACATTCTCAAAAGGGCATTCACCATTGTGCCTTGATGCTTCTCTGGCTTTTTTTTTGTGGCACGCCAGGGATGGTTGGAGGGTTTAGCTGTTCGACCACGACCTTGGTCGTGGTCATTTCTTTATGGTACTAATTCTGAAAACAAACCTCAAAGGCAGGCCGGTCCCAGAGGAAGCACCCTTGCCTGTTAGGTAGGATTGTAGTTGTAATGAGCCAAGTCCCTTCACAGTATTACAAAGATGCTGGGAGAAGCTGAGGAAAGGATGCAGCAAGTTGGAGGTGTTCCAGCCTTGGGCACGTGGCTCAGCCTTCCTATTTTTCCCTGCTGTTTTAGGGTGAGAGAGTTTTCCCAGCACAGCCTTGTGAGGCAGCTGTGGCCTCGAGGACAAGCCAGAATCTCTCAAGTAGTGTTGGAGTTACTCCTGCAGGGCTTTCCCATGTTTCCTCTCAGCTTTTTGCATGGAGCAGAGAGTTTCCCAGGCAGAATCCCACATGTGGGTGAAGACTTCATGCTGTGACTGCACAGTCCTGTGCAGGGCACCTGCTGTAGCCTGTTAGCCTGAAGCTGACCCTGGCTGAAGCACAGGAATTTTAAGAAATGAGAAGGTCACTGACCAGCTCCTGCACAAACCATTGCAGCCTTGGGCCCAGCCATTGTGGGAAGGATCCTGGCTTTCCAGCAGCTTTATTCCCTGTGCTAGGAGACACAAGCATTTTGGCCATCTGCCCTGAGCTTGATGATTTCATGCAAGTCTCTGAGCCCTTTTGAAATCATTGAATTGTCTCTTGATGGTGATATCAGCTCTGGCAGTTTGTATTGGACCTCTTTGTTCCCTCAAGGTCTTGCCAATATGACCATTACTGTATCTCTTGAGTTTGCAGTACTTTGGAGACAGTCTTCAAGTGTCTGGCTACTGTGATGGTTCTCTTTGGAACCGAGATTTAACAACACAAAACAAAAAAAGGGAGGTACTCTTTTTGTTTCTGCTTTAAAAGAAAGAAGGGGTGGATTGGGGTGGGCTGAAGGAGAGCGAAACTCCCTTCTCTTCCTTCCCTGGTTGCATTTTCCTCCCAGGAAGTAGGTGGATCTAACAGATCAGTGCTCCATTTCACATTTTTGGATGTATTTAAAGATGTTATTTGTAAGTCAATGTATTCTATTCTGGGCTTTGCTTATTAATAATATTTTTGGGTTTAATTGTTCCATGTGTATTTGTCCTATACTGTAAATGTAATCCTGTGGTCGGGAATAGGCCACTGTAATTCCCTGGTGTGTAGTTTTTATTCATCCTTGTCACCTAACATGTAATCTGCATCTACTTTATCATGCCAGATGGTCTTGGAAAAAGAGATTTACAGGCTGTGTGATTGTTTCAAAGACAAAAAAAAAAGAGAAGAATTTGATGAACTGGATTATGATCTGAAACTGGATGGTACTTTCAGACCTGGAGGGATCCTTGCCACTGTTCATTCTTGTGGGATTTTCAGGTTTTCCAAGCGGGACACTCAATCTGTTGCTTGTACAAAGCACTCCCAAGGGATTCACCTGTTCTTAGGTACTAGAATGAAGAATATCCAATGGGATGGACCAAGAAGAGATGTGTGTCTTCATGCCATGGATTTCATCTGCACTTTTCTGATGACCTGGGGGAGAGGGGAGCGGAAGGGTTGCGTACGACACAATAATACCTTGCCCAATAAATCCACAAGGACTTTTTAATGGACAAATGGGATGAGTTGATCTGATGGCAGCTTTCTGCTTTGTTCTTTTTGACTGAAACTGGAGGCTGAAATAGCTGGAGATCTGGTGAAAATGGGCCTGGTTTGTATTAAAATGGTGCGTTTAGCCATCTATGCTCACTGAGCTTGTTTTTCTGCTTCAGTGCTTGTTTGAATGAATGGGGACCTGTTCCTGGAATTTGTTCATGCACAGCCTGGTCTGTGGCAGGGAGGATGGTTTATGAATCTTACTAACTCTGCCTGAGGGCTGCTCTGTCCTTCTGTCACAATATGAAGGTGGTGTCCGTGTCTGCATCTTGTGTGTGATGTTCAAGGATGCTGGGAGTTAAGAGCTATGGATTTTCTATTAATACTTTGTAGAACTTTAAAGGGTTAAAAAAAGAGAAGAAAAAAAGACCTGAACTGGGTTTTTGTAGTGTCTTTCCTCGCTGTTGTGCTGAAAGCAAATGCTGCTGGTTTCACGTGAGATTGCTCGTTGTATCAGTGAAGATTTTGTACCACCAAATCCACCCACAACCTCTTCTTGGGAAGTATTCCACCCTAAGCAGCCCTTGCCTTGGTGCCATGCTGCTTCTGTGCCTTTGGGTTGTACTTGGCCTGTGTTTGTGTCTTGGCTGTGGCACAGCTGTGATTTTACACAAGCAGTTTTTACCTGCCCTGGCTTTGATCATCTCTTTGTCCTTCAGACCCCAGTCACTCTGAGGTGAAGGCACCTTCCATTTATGTGTGAAGTTTTTCTGTGGCAGAAGCACCTTCTTGAGAGCACTCAGGGCAGTACCTGCCCTTGGGAAAACCTGTTGGTGTCATTTGATCAGTGAGGCCTCTTTCCAAAGAGCCATTGGGTTAAACGAGATGTTTATTGTAAACATTTTCAGTTGGTGCCCTACTAAAGGCTGGCTCCAGTCGGGATGAGACCACGTGCCTGATGTAATACTGCTGGAGAGGGGTTACAGCAATGACAAATTGCACAGCACGTTGCTGCTTGGTTACAGAGAAGCCAGAGGGTTCGCAAAACATGTTTTAGGCAGAAAGCACATTGCAGGAGGTAAGGAGCAACAACAGGGGCTGGATGGGGGCAGGCTCTGGACAGATTTACTGGTGCAGTGGTGTAACTTGACTCTGGAAGGACACGGACCTGTTGGAGCGAGTCCAGGGGGAGGCAAGATGATCAGAGGGGATGGAGCACCTCTGCTGTGAGAAAAGGCTGAAAGAATTGGGATTGTTCAGCCCAGAGAAGAGAAGCTTTGGGGTGACCTAAGTGCAGCCTTCCAGTACCTGAAGGAACTGACAAGAAACATGGAGAAGGACTTTTTACAGGAGCATGTAGTAACAGGACGAGGGGGAATGGATTCACACAGAATAGGTTTAGATGGGATATTGGAAATTCTCCCCTGTGAGAGTGGGCCCTGGCACAGGGCTCCCAGAGGGAGCTGTGGCTGCCCCATCCCTGGCAGTGTCCCAGGCCAGGTTGGATGGGACTGGGAGCAGCCTGGGATAGTGGAAGGTGTCGCTGCCTGGGGCAGGGGATGGAATGAGGTGATCTTTAAGGTTCCTTCCAACCCAAACCATCCCGTGACTCTGTGATATGTAAGAGGCTCAGCAGTTGGGGGTGTGGGATCACATGGCTATGGAAGGGTTTAAGGATGGAATTTGCAGGATCAGAGATGGATACATGCACCCTGAGAAGTGCCTCCATCCATCTGAGCTGTGCTGGGGAGATTGGTGAGGTGTGGGGCTGGCTGGATCCAGGATCTAGCCTGGAAGTGGGAAAAGGCTCTGGGTGCAGCCATCTAGGCAGGACACAGTGGCACAGTGGGATTTTGGCTGCGTGGATCCCTGGTCAGGAGAGGGAAGCTGCCACCTGCTCGATGAAGCTGGCCAGGTTGATGTCTCGCTCTGATAAACCCCCGCAGTCGTGGGTGCTCAAGGTGATGTGAACCTAAGGCAGACAGACAGACAGAGTGGTGTTGTCAGAAACAGCAGGGCTGGTTTCCCCACTGCTGCATCTGATGAGGCACAGTAGCTCCAAACTTGTTAGCAAAATTCCCTGGGGTGGCAGAGGCGCTCTGGCACTTTGCCTGGCTTTTCTCCTTCCTACAGCTCATGCTGGCCACAAGCTGTCACTGCCACCCCTGCCTTGGTCACAGCAGCCACCTGTGCCCATTTTCAACTCACTCTTTCCCCAGAAGCTTTTCCTGTGGGTGCTACTTTATGCAGATTGTAAAAAAGCAATCCTGGTGCCAGCCTTTGGCAGCTACTGCTCAGCTGGACGGGGAAAGAGGAGGAAAGGATCTGTGATGTGGGAATAGCATCTGAGGGAAGAGGTCCTGCTGATGAGGACTTGCTGCTCCTGTTTTACTCTTCAAAAAAGGGAGCTGCTCCCTGAAGTGCTCTGCTTTGTCCCCACCATCTGTGTTTCTTACCTTATTGTACACATTGAACCATTCGGGATGGTGATCCAGTTTTTCTGCCTGTAGAGCCACTCTGGTCATGAAGCCAAAGGCCTGCAGGGTAAGAAGGAAAGTTAACTCTGAACCATTTACCCTGCAATATATTGGTTTTCACCCCATCACTATCACTTTTACACTGCCTACATCTGCATAACCCAACCAGATTTAAGGCCTGGCATATTCTGGGAGTTTTCTGTGGGTTCTCTGTGCCCCTGGTGCTCGTACCCGGTTGAAGTCCTTGAAGTGGAACTCTTTGAAGATGGCATCTCTGCCTTCCACCTCGTTCCACCCCACGGCTCGCAGGTTTGGCAGCAGCTGCTCCCTCTCCTCTGTGCTCAGCCTGTGGGCTTTTCCTGCCTGGCAAGGAAGGGAGAGTGAAGAGGAGCAGGTCAATGTGGCAGCAGTGGGATGGTGCGAGCAATGAGGCNGGCTCGTGGAGTTATGGGAACGTGGTGGCAGCTGCAGAGTGGGTGGGAGGGTTGGAATATCAATGTCCTGTGCTCCCTGCCTGGAATACATCCTGCACGTACCAAGGAAGTCCAGCTGGTCCCTTCTGTCCTCTTACCTACAACACCTGCCACAGTGCCTGAGGTACTAAGAAATGATACCTGTGTGAAGTTAAACTCCAAAATTCATTTTCCTATAATCTTCCAGGGGAAAAAAAAAAAGCTTAAAAAGCCGAAGCTCTTGTGATCATTTCTAGTTCTGAGAGTTGCTTTAGGGTTCTCAAAGCAGGAGGGCTTATTTATTTATTTATTTATTTATTCCTTTATTGGGAGCCTGCTTTTGAAGAGAAAGAAGTGGTGTGGATCAGAGATGAGTCACACTAAGCTGCAGTTCAGCTCCTTTTTCCATCTCCTTTATATTACAATGGATTTTAAGAGGCTGTTTCTGCCTGTGAGGAACAAAGAGCAGAGGGAGGGATTGTGGTTGAGCTCTGCCTTGGGCAGAGCTGCTGGTATTTAGTTTTTAAGGGGTGGTGGTGGGGAAGTAGCAGTTCTTGGCTTTGAGGAGTGTTTATAGGCAGCGATGAAACTGAAATGAAGCTCTTGGGGATGGGGGCTGCCTGAGCCAGCTCTGCTCTGGCTCAGTGGGGAAGGCAGGAGCGAGTGCAGAGGGGCTCTGCTCTCTGAAATGTTATGTTCTGGCAATAAAAATTCTTTCACAGAATCACAGATTG
>VZTT01057088.1:3460-33016 GCA_013400855.1 Buphagus erythrorhynchus
GGGTTTTTTTCATCTATTTGTAAACTTAAAGTCACATTACAGGATCTTCCTTCTTCACTGGAACCTTCTGCAGATGACAGTATAGGCAGAATATGCCACCTGTTTTTCTCACCAGCTATCATGCACTGCTTTGTATCCAATGCTAAAACAAGCATTTGAGAGTAGCACTGTAGGTCTAAACTGGACTTTCCCCCCCATTTTAAAACAAGCCATAAACATTTATTTGGAAAATTCAATCAAATAATTTTGTAAACAATTCACACAGTAGCTGTAATGTCAATGAAGCAACCTTCTCCTACAAAAAATATTTTTTTGAGTTTATATAACACATACTTAAAATATTCAAATTCCTCTTGAAAACTAAGTTGAGCAAAGCAGCAGACAATTTACTTCAGTAAACACAGCCTGCATTACACGTAGGCATTGCACATGGTCCCACATTGACACACAGACTGCCAACCTCCTGCCTGAAACAGGGAGGCACAGGGTATTTGATTTTGTTAGGACATTGTAGGGCGATGCCAGCAGGAAACTGATAAAGAGTCTTTAACTTGAAGGTGAAGAAGTAAATAGCCCGATAATGATTCCATATTTATTTAAGAGCATAGGTACTTCTACTAGCCAGACACTGTCTTCNTCCTAACAAAACCATATTTGATTCATCTCAGATGTTAACCAGTCCAAATCTGATTCATTCACAAACAGCTGGTGCTTCCATGCTTTTTCATTTTCTTTCAATGATCATATGTCCTGGTGGGAATAATGCCTAAGCCAGATTTCTGGAATAAGTAAAATCTTTCTCACATGCATATTCAAAATTTGTATTTCTGTGTGAAACTAGTACTTGGATTCATGCACATCAATTTTCTCAGACTTAGACTTTGAACTGAGCTATTTTCTAGAATTTATGCTAATAGCGTGTAGGTGCTGGCTAAGCTTCATTGCTGTCCAGCCCATCTCCAGCCTCACTCTAGTAAAAATCCCAGCAATGTACTCTGTCCAGTTGTGACAAGGATACAAGGATGGAACAAGGAATCAGAAAATGGGAACAGACTCTTTAATCTCTGGGGGAGGAAAACTACTATCCTCTTATGTATTTGCACAACAGATTGATCAAGGATGAGCAAAAACCTCTATATTGTAAAATAGTGTAAATAATAAAAGTGATCTCTATGTCTGCTTTCAGTTTAGAATTATTGTAATTATGGACTCTAGAAGAGCAGAAAAAAAATATTTTGTTTGAGGAAGCCATGACTTGTTTTAGAACAGAACAGTGAAAAGCCATTACAGCCAGCCAGACTCTACCTTCTCTAGTGCTGTACTTGAGTGCTAACATCCTTAACCCAGGTCTGCAAGGCAAATGGTCCTTAGCCATCAATGTGATTTGGAATGATGGATTTTTAAATATCCACCATTGTGAGCAACTAAGGCTTTAATCCATATTAACAAGTCATTTGGTGCAATCAATGTTGCAGCAGCTAGAAGCTGAGGTTCCTGCATATGCACTGTATGTACTTCCCATGTATTATTCTGGGATGCATTCAGGCTTATACTCTGTCACCATCCCTAAATAAACATCTGAAAAGTACACAAGGGGCCAGTTATTTGTTTGGACTTTTCTTTTATGGGCTGCAATACATCTTGTGCCCCCACAGTTTTCAGAATTTGCTTCCTTTGAAAAAAATCTACTTTACACTTCTAAACACTTTCTGGATGTGGAGCAGTGAGTGGGGTCAAGGTGGCAGAAGTGAGAGCAGTCAGGGCAAAACCTGCTGTTGTTCTGAACTAACATTGATGAAGATGAAGACAACTTCTATCCAAGTTCTCTGCCAAGTAAATAGCAGCTAAAAATACGCAGGAAATATATGTGGATTTATCAATAAGAAAAAAAAAGAGAAGCTGGAAAAGGATATAGAGAGACAGGAGAGCCATGAGAGGGAGCAGAACACAGCAGAGGTTCAACACCTGGGTATTAAATGGGCTGCTTTTTAACAACTGGTTCCACACTGAACTACATTGAAGTAACTCCAGATGTATCACAGAAGTTAACTTATTGCATTAAATATAACTATATGAAACCGCAATTCTCTAAAGTACATTTTTGAAAATACCTTTTGAAAATAAGTTTCCAATACCTTGTCTCTAAATGGATGAGCTATTTTTAAAATGTTTTTAAAGACCTGAAGAAAATATTTGCTGCATTATCAGCCAGACTGCTGTTGCTCCAAAGACTATTTTTGTAATTTTAAGGTTGAAATCACAACTTGAAAATTATTTAAAATCCTTTGAAAAGAATGTTGCTCCTAATTCCATTAATCTGCATTCATGCTTATGAACATAAATTAGGACTAGGAGTACGAGCACTCATTCAGTTGTTAATACTTTTTTTCACCCTTGATGAACCAATGAGCTTTAATAGGCCACAATCAATTTAAATGTTACTCTATATCTACAGCCAGGTATTTGTCTTCACTTACTTTTTTTTTTCTTTTTGAACTAATTAAATAATGTGGATGAATGCATTTTTAACATGTCTAAGGATAAATTAACATTAAGGAAAAATTTTGTGACCTGTGACAGTGATCCCACATAAGAAAATTGAGGAGATATAAAACATACTGGCTCAAAAGAGAATTTCATTTCTTTACAAGAAATCTCCAAAAGCAAATCCTCCCTCAGTTGCTTTCCAACATGATAGAGTAGATGCCAATTCCAACTTCATCAGCATTGTACCTTGCAAACTCCATCTTTATATAGTGCAGCTGTGCTCAGTTCTCCTCTGGCTTTATTTCCATGTATTATAAACACAGGTATGCAGATAGGAACTGGTCTTGGAAATACCCTCCAAAGTTTCTGATCAGCTTCTAGGTATTATTTTACAGACAGTATCTGAACTGGATTGATGGTAGTGAACAGGAACAATTCAAATATACAAGTTTGCAGGTAGGGTACCTGTGAGTGCATGACACTGTGCTGGCTGGTTTCCTGCAGAACAGCATGGTGCAGTGTTCTGACACTGCACAACAGCGAGGCAGGACCTCCTTGAGAGAAACAGCAAACTCACAACAAACACAAGGGCTGAAGCAGAAAATACTGCTATAAATTCTGAATATTATTAGGCATGAGACACACAAAAATCTTGAGTCAGAAAGGGATAGATAGAGGCATTTAGAAAATTTAGATGCAATAATGAGACTGCAGTCCTTTAAATTTAATTCCTTTATGTTTCCAAGGCTGAGAACTCTAGAGATTTTTCTTCTTTTCTCCTTTCGCTGGTAGTGCATACAATTGTTACTAGGCTTTGTACATAAGAATAAATTAAAAACTGCAGCAGGTCAATGCATCCAGATGGAAAAGCAACATATTTATGCTACAATCCCTAACAAGGGATAGGGATCCCTGTCCTCCAGGCAGTCGTAAACTTCCCTCAGGAAAGCATTACTATATTTCACATCTACAAAGGCCTGCTCAGTCTAGCATGAGAATTTGTCTCTATTTTCACATGCTCTGCTCATAAGTAACAGCTGCCAGGATGTAGTTTGCATGAGGTTAATGGATTAGACTTTGACTTTACATTTTTGTGTCCAAGAGTAAGTAAATAAAGCAGCAGGTCATTCAGGTTTCAAAGATGGTAGCCAAATATGACTTGAATCGCACTACCAAGTGTTCACTCAAAATCACATTACATTTTTGCTCAAATGTTGCTATACCAGCTTGTAAAAGTGACCAAATCAACATCTTTCATGCCCATCCACCTGGATCCATTTCCAAAGGCTCCATAAGATGCAAAATCATGACAAAGCTTCTTGTTATGATCAATCAAGACACTTTTTCTGGAAAGAGTTCTGTGATTATTTAAAATGTTTTTCAGAGGTTTTACTGTATAGCAATGGCTATAACTCACTTGTTTGCAAATGCCTTCTCTGTTCCTAATCAGTTTAGTCATTAACCTTCCTAATTTCAACTGTTGTCACCATGAATTCCAAATATTTGAGCAAGCAGTGTAACAGTGCTTAAGCTGCAAGATCATGCTGCACTGTTCAGTATACATACAATGACCCCATATGGACTGGATTCTTACTATTATTTTATTTTCATTATTCCACTGTTATGTTATTCAACTTCATATTTTATTTTGATAACTGGCAGTGCAAAAACTGAAGAGTAAATCTGACTTCAACACAGAAGAGAAATAGCAGTGTGTTAATTATACCAGACATTAGGCATATTTATAATGTTTAGTGGTAGTATTTCAGACTAAGACCACTTCTGTCCTTTGGGATGACCCACACAACATAATTCAGAGTTCATGTGCAAGATGAAATTATGTTTATTTTATACTATGATTTCAAAATATAATAAATTAGTAGTGCACTAAGTTAATCCATCCTGATACTCATCTGGTCACATCTGTAGCATGTGCTGTTCCCCCCAGTTCTCACTGGGCTTTGTGTCTCTGTAGAACAAATGTGTACATATTCATGTACCTCCCTCTTCTACACTAAGGTCACCTTGGCAGGGCATTGCTTCTTTCTGGCACTTGTCCCCTTGCTCAGGAGGTGGTATTCATGGTAGTAATAATTACAAATTGAACATTATATTTATTTTACCCAGATAAGAAGGTAGATGCCATTGCTCTGAGCAGATGTAAGATTTCTAGCTCTCCCTTCTCTACCCCAGCGACCAATTCTGGCCTGGAATCATGGCAGCCTGTCCTTTTTTGATATGCTCAGAAAGCATTGTAGCTGAAAACAGTATCACAGCAATGAAAATTTAATACTTGCCTACACTTGAAAGCAGACAAGCCAAACGCCTTAGGAGACTGCCTGGGCCTTCTGGCTCCATGTGCCAGTGACACATTTTCCTCTGGGTGTTCCTGCAGAGGCACTGCAGGGCTGAGCTCAGCACCACAGGTCTCCATGGCTGCATTGCATCAGTGATTTCCCTGTTCCAAGCTTGCCTTGCACCTCTGTTCTCACAGAGGGATGAGCAGAGTGGTGAGCTCAGGATTGTGTCACTCCCTGAGGAGCTGAGCCCTGAGGCACCATCCACAGAGCCCACCCAGCACTGGGAACTGCAGCCAGGGACAAACTCCATGTGAAAAAACATCCCATTATGTTCCTTTCCCTATTTCTGTGGCCCAATACAAATTACCCAGCCAGCTCTAGGGCAAGTGGAGAGAACAAATTCCCTGAAATTGGCTAATGTATTGTTGGAAAGGACTCAAATTATGTCTTTTTTTACTGTTAAAAAAGCTGGTAGGTATCAAGAGGAACAACTTCTAGAACTCTAAAGTCTTTCTTTCTCATAGGGGGTTTGAGAGTAAAATCCTAAAGTTTCCTGGAAGATAATTATTTAGATTTGGGTGCTAAGAGGTGCAGCCTGTTCCAGCTGCCATCAAATATTGATTCACCCCAATCTTAGGTATAACACTACAGCCCTAAACTCTGCCCTCTGTTTCCCTCAATTATGAAAAATGTGCAACTTTGTAGAGTTTTATCTTCTAGATGAAAAACAGAAAAAAGGATTTGAAATATTTAAATTGTTTGGAAATCCTTCCTTTGCACCAGTTACTGTGAAACACATTTTAAAGACTGAATTAGAAATTGTTTTGTATCTGAAGAGTCTCACTTTACAAGGCTTGCTTAAGTTTATAGCTTGGCAAGCAACACACCCATTTTGCCATTCGCTGGGGAAATGTGTCCCCTGAGAATGGGGACATGTCCATTGCTTAGTCCCAATGCTCCTTACTGAACCCCCTTTCTTGCATGGAAAGGGACAACACTGGGAAGCTTGGGAGAGTCTGTAGAAAGGACAATCTCTCCAAAATTGTAATTAGAACAAGAAATTAACTGTCCATTTCATGTAACTTTGACCTACTGAACTGTATGTTAAAGAAATGTCCATTTGAAGAACCTGTACACACTGAAAATTCAGCTTAAGATGATTTCCCCACTTTGTGCCCATCTCTTTTTCCCTCTCCCAGCACTAATAATAAGAGGGCAGAAGGAAAGGCCCCTGCCCTGTCTGCTGCCTGACTTCACCTGCGATGACAGAGCACCCAGAGGTGTACTGTGCCAGGGAAATTCATACTCTACCCATTATCAAGACCTACAGCCTGCAGAAAGTGCAATTCCTTTGCTTTCTAGTGCTAAGGGTACTTGCTGACAAGCCAAACTCCTCAGAAACTGGGCACAGACATAATCCACAACAATCTGAAAGCTATAACTCGAGAGGGCCATCAAGTTTTCTAGAATAGAAAATCCAAACAAAACTCGTACTAAGGCACACATCAAATCACAGTGCTGAAGGAGACACAGTGGAAGGCTGATATGCCTTAGATCAAGTTTTTTATTTCCTTGAGTTTATTCTGTCTCAGGTTTACACAATCAAGCAAACTCATTTCATGTTAATTCATTAATGACAAAGGTGACAGATAAACTTGTCTTGATCAGCTACTGATTTTATTTCTGTTAACACTATTGTTTGGGTAAAACAAACCAACAAAAGACCTCAACCTGTGATCAAATGTTTTTGTCTGAGCTAAGCAATAGCATAGATTAGGATAAACTGAAAGCAGGAATTGATTACCTTTAACAGCTTTAGCCAGTTAACAAAAGACAGAGTGCCTTCAGCTGTGACCTGCTGACTTACAGTTACAAGTACCACCTGAAATATCCATGTGTTCACTAAAATACACAGAAAAAGATAATTCAACAAGCCATTGTGTAAAGTCTGCCTGTCCTGATATTGTTGAAAATCCATAAAACACAATTGTGAAGCCACCAATGCTAATTACCTTCCTCCTCTAAAAAAAAAATAAAATAAAAAAAAGAAAGAAAAAAAGAATTAAAAATAGGAGAAAAAAAAAAGAAAAAAGTGGATTTAATGCTGGCAAAGATGCCAAATTGACAAGGAATCACTCTCCTGGCAGCCAGAGCACAAACAGGTGGATGTAGCTGGAACACACTTGCCCAGTGACAGCTCACAGTGAACCTGGCACCACACAGTTATAAGGGTTGGCAAATCATAGAAGTAAAAACCATCATCTTAAGTCTCTTGACTCTGACCAAATAATCCAATGGAATAAGAAAGGTTAACAAAGTAAAATATGTTGCAGTCCTTCAGAATGATGTCAGTGCTAAAATAATCACTTATCCTTCCTAAGGCAAGTCAGGAAGGGGCAATCAACTCTCTCCAGCCTCCATGGAATGTTTGTGTTAATAAGACCCTTGGTCTGAAAACATCCTCTCTCTTTATTGCCTCAGGAAAAGGCCAATACAAATGAATCCACAGAGATTTTATCACACCAAGACAGGATTTTTTGGGCATCTCCCTGGTTGTTAGTTTTAAATATCAGCTGTCTGTGCTTGATACTGTACAGAACTGACCCAAGATGAACTCTTCCTTTAATTCTAAGCTAGACATGGTGCTCTCACAATGGGATTCACCTAGAAATCATATGCTGTGCAAGGAAATACAAATCTACATGTGGAAAGGGATTCATTGCATGAAATAAAATAATTACCAACTGGATAGTTATTTAAATGCCTTAGGGAGGAAAAATAGTTTTATAATTATTTTGAAAAAAGATGGTCAAAATTTTACTTTCCTGCTTACCTTCAAGGCATGCTGCAAGGTAGATCTATTCAGTGTGGCTGCAGCACAGATTGCTTTGAGATAATGAATTAGATGAGGATGTTTAAGTTCTGATAGATGTTTCAGTTAATATCTATCTGGGCAGTCTGTCTCCTGGAAAAGTGCCTAAAAGTCAAGTTCTGTGCAGTTAAACTTTTGGTATTTTATGTTAGCTAAAAAAATGTATAATTAGCACATAATTTGAAAAGTGACGTTTAAGAGAGACTTTAAAATTTATTTTTGTACCATACTTCCCTCTTGGATCTTCTTTTTAAAGCAGATATTGGATTCATTACATATGCACAGCTAAAGGGCCACACTCGGGCCCAATGTACAGGAGTGACATGGTCTCAGCAGGTGTGAATTGCTAAGCAGGGTAGAGATTGGTGAAATCTAGGGAAACATGGAGGCAGCACAGTAAATACAAGAATGAGCAAAATAAATGTCCAAAAATTGTGAACACCACAGGTAAGGTCAGATGCTGTTACATACTCAAGGATTTGACTGAAGGAGCAGCCTGTTCTTGTACATGAGTCCCAGCAAGGGAAGAGTTAAAAATATTAAAAATATATGGAAGGTAGAAAAGTACATTTGTACCTCTCAAGTATGGTTGGTCACTAGTGAAATTCTTTGCCGTATTTGCCCCATCTGCTGCTGAAACACTGACAAGGTATTGCAGAAACAGGTTTCTGCACAATCCCTAAACTCCAGACACTACGAGTTTAGATCTGTTACCAAGTCTTCCAGATCTCAAGAGCAGCACAGCTGCTTTCTCTTTCCCAATATACAACTTAGTGAGAGATGAGGTCTGTGTGTGTGAGCATATTTTGTTTATATGTAAATGAAAAAATTTGGAACTACAACTAGTGACATGTAGAACCCTGATGAAAAAGTAGCTGCTTCTGAAAAGTGGGTTTTGATGAATTTTGTATGATCTCTTTAAAGATTCTCTAATGCATATTTCAAAAGATGTTTCAATAGTGTAAGTTTTAGATCAGCTCGTAACTGATAATTTAGATTTTTCCAAGACTACTCTCCTGTGGTATCTAGTTTCCAAACTGAGATTTAAATGTATAGTAGTTCTGAATGAAATCACAGGCTGAATATTAAATTACAGCATATAAAACATCACAAAATCCTTTGTTAATGCTAAATTAAAACCTCAGCTAAGGCAAACTTACTAAAAGTATCTGGGAATACCAGAATGAGGCCTTTTGTGCTTAGCAGTTTTCTTGTATGACTCGTTTCTAGTGCCTCTGTATAAAGAATGATCAAACATTACCAATGACTTTAGCTCCTGAGATAGGCACAAACTGCAAAGAAATACATTATTTTTAAATAAGAGTATTTCTTATGAAAATAATCCCAGATAATAAATAGCTACAAAATTTAGCTGTTGTGTGGGTGTGCAGACTTTAACGTCAAAATAGTTACTGGATATTTGAGATAATTTGATATTGCTAGGTAAGATCTAGACATTGTACTGATGTTAGACTCTGTGCTCATAGTCCAGTTTTTCCCTTCCTCAGCCCCCAGTGCTGTGCATTCCCTGTTATTCAAGCCGGAGTCAACTCACTTCACCCCGACATCAAAAGGGCAATTTCCTGCTCCTCCTGCTCCCCCTGGCACAAGGGAGCAGGGCTGGAAGGCTGGCTCAGCTGCCTGCACAATTAGAGGTTCTGCTTGTTCCCTCGGGATGGGGACATGACCCCTCTTGTGAGGCACTTAGAAGAATCCAGGTGGAAATTCCAGGATAAAAGCACAGCTTTGCCTCTGCCTGCCCACACCAGGACATGGCCACAGTGCAACTGCTTGCTGCACAGAGCTCAGGTTCCAATTTCCAGAAGTCCTTAGTTCTCACTCAGGCACCAAAACAAATTGTTTCAGGGGGAGCTGAACTCCCTGGAAAATAGCAGCAAATGAAAAAACCTTCCTGGGCATGTTAAAAGCTGTTGCACCACCTGAGTAGCTGAAGTTAAGTGAAAGGGAAGTTAACAGCACCATTGCCTTTTATCCAAGGTTTGCCATCTTCCAATATGACAACAAACTGAACAAATATGAACAAAAAGTTCTGGCTAAGGTAAAAAATGTATACTAGTTTTACATTCTCCTAAGCCCGTGTTTATTCACATCATGCTTTATTTCACTGTGCCCAAAGCCTTTATCCTCCAAAAGGCTGAAACATATAAGCAGCAAAAAGACAAAAGGCACCAGAATGAATCTTTCCCAATATCTGTCTGCACCAGAGAACAGATCTGCAGAGGAGCTCTTGGCTGTGGCACCCATACCTATTGCTCAGTCCATACACTTCAGATCTATTAGCTCCATTTGCTGGATCACAGGATGAGAGCAGAATATCCAATGGAGAGCTGCAGTGCAGAAAGAAAGCTCAGGTCCAAGAGGATAAGTCTGCTCTAGAGCAGAATCAACATGTTAGTCTCAGCTTCCTAAGAATCATGTCAGTCATTGCAATTATATATTTTAAAAATAAGTTATAAATCTATTTCTCTGTCCTTTAACAAACTGATGCTGAGTATTTGTCAACTATTTTAATTTATGCTTTAATAAGCATAAAATCATACATGAATGCAGAAATGTGTTTGTAAACTTTAGTTCCCCTGCCATGATAATTGCTTAATATCTGGCATTAATGACTTTTTTTTAATGTCAGATAACTGACATTTAAGCATTAACGTGCAGGCATTCATGCAGAGACGGGATTATTTAAACAGGAAGGAATACAGTTTTAAAGACA
Source organism: Buphagus erythrorhynchus (assembly GCA_013400855.1). Classification (NCBI taxonomy): domain Eukaryota; kingdom Metazoa; phylum Chordata; class Aves; order Passeriformes; family Sturnidae; genus Buphagus; species Buphagus erythrorhynchus. Next base: position 13,854 of record VZTT01057088.1, read on the forward strand.
AATAAAATATTTGCTGTCCCCCTGCAAAGGACAATCTGACTTAATCAAGGTTACATATGTAATACATTTTCATATTAAGCTTTTATAGCTACAGTATATGTATATTCAAAAGGTGAATAATTTTCAATTTAACATTGCAAATTTAATCTGCCCATAGCAGAGCACCTTTAAAACTCTTGAAGAAAATCTAACACAGTTAATTTTAAATTACATTTGTTTAGATTGCCTTTTTGGTTGTAGGACATGAGTTAGAAAATACTTGCTCTTTCAAGATACAAGTATGTAAAATTAAAGTGCTGTACCTGCTTATATTGGGCCTTCATGTATTTTCTTAACCCCTGAGTGACTTATGCCAATATTAAAAAATCATTCTCAAACTTTCCTTGTAACTAATAATCAATCTTTTCTGTCCAAATGACAAGCTATTTTCTCATATAGTGCCTAGGTCTGACTGTCTGCTGTGTGGCAATGCATTGCTTTGAGGCAACATTAAAAAAGACCAAAGGGATGTGTAAGGGGCATTTCAGAGGGCTCAGAACAAAGACATTCTTAGCTGGGGCTCCCTGACAAAGGAAAATCATGACCTTTGCGATTAGTATCACAAAAATCATAGTCACAAGAAGAATTTAATTTAATGTCATGATCTATAGGCCCATTTATTGCAGTAGACACCATGGCTCATATCACAGGTGTTACATGCAAAAAATGTAGGAGATAAGAAAAAAAGATTAATCAATGATACTGGATTTTACTAAAAAAGAAACAAAAAACCAAATAAGGTGAGTCACTGTAGTTTTATTCTGAATTTACCCCCCTATTTCAAGCAATCAGAAACATTTGTGTAAAAATATATAATGAATTTGGAATAGTTTAAACCTTTTGACATAATCATAGGGCAAAATTGCTGAGGGATTAGCAGTGGTCTCTGTGAGAGCAACAGAAAAATCCCTAAAATGGAAGTAACAGAATGATCAACCACAGATAGAATCAACAGGCATTTTTATCTTTATTTGGTTTAGACATGGACTTGGCTTTTAGTGCACAATATTTCAAAGCAAAGTCTCTAATGTTTCTGAAATAGTCTGGAGACTCGACTTGCCACAGAGCTGAAAGAAATTCCTCATCAGACCGAGGGACCTGATTGTCTCAGAGATCTGGCACAGGCGCTGCTCAGCCAGGGCAGAAAGCCCCAGCGACTTCTATCTCCCAAAATAATGAGGAACCAGGCATCAGAGTCACTGCACATTGTTTTGAGCTAATTCCACTGGAAGATAAGCTACTCTTGAGACTCAAACATTTTTTCATGCCACAATATGAACATTTAATATCTGAAACACTTATTTCTTGTGAAACCATAATACCCAATTGTTACAGCTCTGGGAGTGACTCGTTTAAATTTCTTAATTATTGCAAGCAACTTTGTCAATAAAATAACATTTTGAAGGGATTAACTTTTTTTAAACAATAAAAGATTTTGTGTCAGCCAGCAACTCCTTAAAGGGTTTCATCTGTTTTGCATTACTAAAATGGCAGAGAAACTCAATATTCACAGACAAAAATAAAATGTTTAAATAATGTGATGACTGTGACACTGACTCAAATTCCACATTTGCTTTTGAAACTAAAAAGGCAAGATTTGTGCATTCTGTGAAGTATCTACTAGACTGTGTTTTTTTTACTCACTGCATGCACAAACTGCTCAGTGAAAAGCAATAAATTTATATTTGACTGTGGTAGTTTCCTTTGCACACTGATAAGCTACAAAATATTATGTTGCTTTAAAGTACTTTTAGCAACAAATAAAAATGGGAAATCTAATGTCTTTAATATTACCTCTACCATCATGTTTTCTAAATGTAGTTCTTCAGATATTCAAGAAAGATAAATGACTCATGGCTGGTACAGAGACAGCTTTATTTTAATTAACAAAGATATAAATTTTCTGTTTTCGGAAAACAGAATTATGTTTTATCTCTTTCATCACTTCTCTAAGGAAGCCAGGGTATCTCGACACTGAGGTTTGTTTATCTCCTTCCTTCTCTTTCTAGATATTTAAGGATCTGAACAGCATCCAGGACCTGCACCCCGCAGACAGCCAAGGGCTGGGAGCAGCCTGCACAGGGACCAGGCACTTCTGAGGACACTGGGTCCAGACACCCACCCTGCACCCACTGCTGCCTTTCCTAACAGTGTCTTCATTATCTATTGTGGACTGGTTGACAGGTCCTTGCTTCTGGGCAGGATGCATAAGTGATTTAATATTTTCTAGGAAAGAGCAGAATTTAGCATGGTGCTCCCACGTTTTCAAACACACTTATGTATTCATTGAGCACACATGATTGCAAGTATCAAAATTACTCATATTTTGAAGAGAAAACCAGCAGATTATGACTGTTCTTGAAAAATAAAAACATCTCTGACGGATGAGAGTGATTTTGTATTCCTGTCACAAAAAACAAAATACCAAGAAAATCAAACTTTTAGTTTTTGGAAGTTTAAAGTACTGAGGATAGACTTGACAGACCGTCATCAGTTTGCTCCAGACGTGAAGGAAGAATGCCATAACTATGTCACTATGTTTCTGAAAGCATATCCAAAAAAATACATTCATGCAACAGCGCAAAACTCATCTATTTTGCCTACCCTCACAGCAGGCTCAAACTGTAACCAACAAAGGCACACTTGTTCTAACATAAAATATCTTCATATACCTATGTAGTATTTCATTACACATGTATGAAATACCTGGATATATGCATAGCTAATATACATATTTCATATAAATACACACATACACAGAAAAATATACGTATGTATAAATATCTGAATAGCAATGAGATCAAGACTTGATTTTAAAGGTCATTTTTAAAGCACAGAAATTCAAGATTCTTAACAATATAATTCAATAAATAAGAACTAGTTCATAGGATATGGAAAACATTCAGACCATTGTGCAAGGACATAAATAGCATTCTCTTTCTTGCCTTTGACACATTCAGAAATCCATAACTCTACACCAGAAAATTTCAGGCAAATAACCTAAGAGATCTGTATCACAGCTGCAGAAAAATCTGTTGGTAAATGTTCGCCTTTGAACTGGTTACAACAGTTTAACAAGTGACATTAAATTTTTATTACTGTTCATCATTCAGTGCCATTCTAGATGACCTGTTGGCTTTTACCAAATACCTCACTCTTATGGTAATTCTCCAGCTAATTACACATGTTTACCATATGGACTGGTGCTGCACAACCCTCTACTACCCCAACTAGAATACATTATTAATTGTAATAATATAAAGCTACAGTATTTAAACTGAGACATTTCAGCATCTCACTTGTGCAGTGGAGACTAGAAAAATTCACAGAACAAATGCCCATAAGCAGCAAGTTTGTGGAAAAGGAAACAACAGATTCTTTCTCTCTTGCAAAATGAACAGGTCCAAACAGTCACAAAAATAACATTTCAAGCTGCTACTTGAAATGATGCCACCATGACAGTTGGTCATTATGATTAATCTTGTGAGAAATACTGATTATTATTAAACACATGTACATATCCATGCATTCACGCAACAGCAAGAGTGCCCAACAAAACACAGCAGCACCATTATAAGAGTTTGCATCAATTCTCATCTGTATTCCACTCCCTTTTCTCAGAAATGGCACCACAGTTGGGGGAATGATACTTGAAACCATTAGAAGATTTCCTGAATCTCTAACTGAGGAATGTTCTCTAGGGAAAAAAAATTAAATACGTTATTCATTGCTAAAATACAAAAAATCTACCAGTGATTTAAATATAACACAGGAGCTGTACTGTGCTTAAAGGCCTGTTTATTACTGTCATTAAGTCCTGAAAATTGCCACTTTATTAGTAGCTCACTGGACTCAGTGGTCTGGCAACCAGACCACAAGGTTTCAGTTCAGGCAGCGTACATTCTGCATGGAGAATGGTTGTGCCTAGTGATTAAACTCCTATTCATTGCCACAGAAATACAAGGAAAAAAGGTCAGAGACACATTTCCCTACTAAAGTGACTTCCAAATTTTTCTATTTTTATGGATCTTTATTTGTTTAGTTTACTGTACTATGAATTCTTTTTCAGATGATTGGTATGTTGTGACACAACTGTGAATGTGTGGACAATTATTTTGTGTGATATTCACTAGGTTCTGACACTCCAATTTGGGTAGGATTTATATCTGATAGACAAAAATAAATTAAGTCTAGCTTGCAGATGGTTAAATAACTGAATTTATAAAGCTGACTGAGCAAAATGCCTCTCTTCAGAGTTTTCACTTTTAAATCTTGTTACTGCTCATTGGTGAGAATTTGCAAACACTGTGCTTGTCAAGCTTCCTGATCAGTGATAGCTTTGAAACTGAGCTAAAGCAGCATGGAGAAAAAGCCAAAACTGGATTTAGTCTCATTTCAACAACCATTTTAAACCTGTTCTCATTCAAAGAAATAAAAGTTATGATATTTTCATGCTTTCAGTTTACTGCATATCTTTAGCAATAACCTCTGCCTGAAAAATAAAAATCTCCAAAGTGAGTACAGAAGGAAAATGTCCCGATTTTTTTCCCTTTTAATTTCCAGGGATTGTTTTGGGACCACATTTTCACTGACAATCAAGAGTGCTGAATCACATATCTGAATTTGGGGAATCTTTATGTGCATCATTTTCTATAATATGGCCAGCCCTAAAATTTGCTGGTTTCACAGCAAACTGTTTATATAGGCATTGCAGTTTGATTCACCTCTCCCTCTCTCTCTCCTCACATTGCTAGAATTACTGAGCATATCCCTCACACAATAATTAATACAAAGTGATTTTACAGAATTAAATCTAGCATCATCAATTCCAAGATAAAAAGTATGGGAGGATGTGAGTGAACAAATATACATGTTCAATTGTGTGTAATCAGCACATTTTGCAGAAGTGATAATTAGGATGAAGAACATTACCTCAGAGAACAACACCTTATCCTTACATTTGAGAGATAAAAAAAATAAATTTTTTGAGTGAGCAGGGTTTTAAGGGTACAGCATTACTTGCATACCTTAATGAAACAAGAGGAATCTTGAGTAGAAGAAATGTCTTATGATACAACCATTACAGTGAAAGAAATACTATAAAGCTGTTACTTTTCTGTGCAAAATTTTACTTCTATTTCCCCTGTTCTCTCAAAGAAGTGATGGAGACTTATCTTCAACTATAGGCTCATCCTCCTTCGGGGGTACTGGCAGAAGGGTGAGCATTTTGCTTTTCTTTGAAGTGCAAGCACACACTGGAGATGAAAGCAACTGCATTATTGTCTTTGATGTTTTTGATACTGAATTTCTCGTTTGATTTTTCTTTGTAGACATTTGGAAAATAGATTTACTTCCTCAATCAACCTTACCCTAAGTCCTCAATAGGTACTTATCCCCTTAAATATCTGAAATTGATATCACTATATTTAAAAGTTGGAGTTTGGACTACTTTAATAAATGCAATAAATTCTAAAACATGCCACAATCTCTTTATTTGTACTGAGTCTTTAATCGCACTATATGCTATATAAAGAAAAGAAGCAAAGAAAATCCTTATAACTTACATGAGACACCACAAAGACAACATGCTTGAAGTAAAAATGCCTTATGCAGAGCATTCTATGCACTGCTCATAATATTATCAATAGTGTGCTCATTAGACATATTTTTTTAAAAGAAAAAGAAAATAAAAGCCAAAAAGCAAACCCCAAAAGCTGTTCTTCCCAGCCATCAAGATTTAAAAGCTAAATCCTTCAAAAATATATCTAAGCCTCCAAGTGGATTACTCAGACAAGTAAGGATTGTGTAAACAGCGAGTTCTCCAGGACTGCATGACAGAAATAACATGAAACAAAGGACAGCTGTAGGGAAACGGACAGCAGATGGGACAAGGGTTCATATTATATGATCATTTACAGAGAAGTTGCCTGTCTTGCATGTATATCTGGTTAGCTCATTTAAAAATCAAAATGTTACACTTTGGGAGCCATATACAAAAAGCCAAGGGAGGTGTTGGTGGTGTAATAATCAAGCATACTAGTGTCAGCTTTGTTTCCCATATTCTATTTTACATACATTTGGAAAGGTAATTGAATATGAAAACAGAGTAGTTATTGTTTCTTTCAAAAGGTATTTAATTTTCTTCTTGCACGTGATTGTATCATAATAGAAGTGGCTGAAATATTCTATATGATTTAACATCTCCTAGTTCAATTTAATATTGGGCAGATACATTCTTTCAGACAAAATGTACATCACACCTGGCTTAGAAAGGCCTGCCAAGACAGCTGGCATCATCACTTCTGCTCTTTCTTCAGACGGAATATACTCAGTAAGCAGGAGAACAGTTAAACTCCAGTGTGCTTAACCTTACTGACTTAAATCTGAAGGTGCAGAGAGGCACATCACTTAAAGAGCAGTGGGAAAAAGAAAAAAAATATTAAAGCAAGGTGAAAATACAAACATAGCTATGGCAAGAGCTGGCAAACAGATTTTTGTTATGAAGCACCCTATAGAATTGTTTAGTTACTTCTAAGTAGCAAGGCCAGGGCTGCATTTACAAGTTCTTAAGATAACTGGGAAGCAACATGAAATTGAGGATGTTTTCATCTCTTAGGATAGGGTGTCTTCAAATTAGAGATGTCTCAAGTCAAACTCTGCCTCTCTGGTATGCAGCAGGGGCACTTGGCTAGACAAAGAAACTGATACTTCATCTTTAGAATGAAAAACATTACCACAGGGAACTGCCAAACCCGTTATTTTGTTGAAAATACTGATCCTTCCTTTCCAAACTGCATGGGTCCTCTTCAGGAGCTCTTAAACCTCACTAACAGCTATGTTAGCTCCTTACAAGGAAAGTTAATTGCATCTGAGAGTATTTACAGGCAGTTCCTACATGTGTATTGTGCTTAGTTTGGTTATGGCACATAAGATTACAGAATTTCTTGTCTCTTTGCACACCTTACTTCTCTCAAGTAGGTGTAATTCAAGATGGGTTAACATCAAAATCTCAAACTTAAAATCTGCCTACCCTCCCAGCTTCCCACTGGCTCCATAAATTTCAGTCAGCATTGGCCTCAGTCTGGCTGGATCAGACACATTTGAAGTTCACCACCAGTAAAAATGCCAGACATCAACATCCCAAAAGCTTCTATCACCTCTGAGAGCTGACTTGCCCCAAACCCAAACTCACTTCCCTGGCAGGGCAGCAGGGAATTAACAGCCTTCATCAGGGAGCTGCAGCTTCTTTCCACAGCAGCACAGCCTTGCTCTATCAGCTGCTCAGACACAGAACAGACGGGCAATCTCTTCAAATAATTTTGGACATAATGGAGGAATTGTTGGAGCACCTGCACACAGGAAACTCCGTGATCCCTTCCACAGTGCAGGAATCCTGTGCCAGAGTGCCTGGGGAACTAGCAGCAATTTCTTTGTACTGAATAGCATCTTAGCCAGTGAATTAATAGTTTGTCATCCTGGACCAAATGGAGATAAAGTAGAAGCTAGTTCTTGAACGCAGCTAGATAGATGTGTAGAGAGGAAAATACTGCCAAAGGAATTGAGACAAGACAAGCAGTCTACTATAATTTATCGAGTGGCTTCCAGTAAGAATGCAGTTACTGAATGTGCTTTGCTGTAGCACCAGAGGTAGGATGCAAACGTAAAGCACATCTGCTGCTCCACCCCATGAACACTCCCAGAGGACACATGTACAGCAGGACATTTAGGACTGTCACTCAAGGTGCTGCACTATGCAATTGAGCTTGGAGATGGCACAAAGCTTTCTCTGACAAGTTTTAGTTTCTCAGGTATCATAGGTTTGGATCAGCAAGAAGGAAGGTCAGATGATTGCTGTATACCACATACAGCTTTCCTACCTCTTCTGGCATGTGAACCGATTATCCAGCTTGCACCACATTTCTAACTCCACTTAGCAGCAAGAACTAAGGAGAAATGCTAGTTTCATGTGACATGTTGAAATCCTCTTCCCTGTATCAGTCCATAGGACAAAAATATGCTAAACCTTATTGCCATCATTCACTACCTTTCCAGGGTCAAATGTAAAATTATGTGGCTTTACTGAGGAGCTGTCCCTTGAATGTTCTCACATAAAACATAAATAAAAGATTCCTATAGAAACCAGTGTAACATATGTGGCTTACAGGACAATTTTTTTCCTGTTTATTTATAGAAAATAAGTGCAGTTTGCTTCTTTATATTTTTGTTCTTAAAAGCTGCAGCATTTCAGATTTCATTGTACATACATATACCTAGGACAACAGATATGCAATTATTGGCCCTTCCAAGAAGCAAAATAGGATAAATTAAGACATTCTTTTGTGGAGACAAAACTTCCTCTTTTACTCTGAATCTGCCCATATATATCTGTGCCATTTCTGGACCTATTTCTAAACCACCATGTTGCAAACACACAGCCATATGAATATTCTTCCACCTTTCCCTGCATATAAAAATGATAAGGATGGTTCCTACCATTTCTAATTACACATTCAGTAACCAAAGAACTTTATTAATTTTCAGTACTTTACCCTGCATTCTACTCTAAACTGGGTGAACCTTTGAACTCTGTAATTAATATTACTCATATTTGCTAAGAAATTATTTGATCTCTGACTGCAAGTCACAATGTTAGTTAACTCTCTGACTTTACATGAAGTCTGCTCCTTTTAAAATAAAAGGGTGTAGGATAAAACTAAAATCATACAGAACATGAACATTTCCTACTTGGGAAAAAAAATCACATCCTGAACTTATGTATTTTCAATGTTGATGACAGAGGATGTAGTTGACATTGGGTCTGTAAACTATATTTAGCACATTTCTTCTCTCCAATAGTTTCTGCTCTTTGTTGGTGTCAGGACAAAGATATCATCCATTCAACACAAGCACCACTGGCTAAGCTGGAGCAAAAGAAGTAAACATTCTATTTCCAATGTCAGGAGGCGCTGAAGATGTTGCAGCAAACATTGTCCTTGCTATCTCACTCCTGCCAATCATTAGCGCTGCTATCCAGCAGAACCAAGGATGTGAGTGCAACACCTCTTCATCAGCCAAACGACAGACTTCAGCTTCAAGATGAGGAAGCTGCTCCAGCCCCCTGGGCTGACACTGCACTGCAAAGGGCTGGAGAACACCTCCATCAGTGCAGCCCTCAGATGGATTAGGGGAGAGTTTTTATTATGCTGGTGGGAATTAATATATTGCACAGATGCAGAAGAAAATGTAATGTTTGCAAATAAATGTTTCCATTCTTTTCTTAAAGATTGAGGAGGCAACTCTCATTTTCTAAATTAAACATGCACCACAATGGCAAGATACTCAGCGCCTATGCTGATTTAAAATGGTAACCCACTATGTTTAAAAACAGACTTAAAAAGCCCCAAACCCACAAGGTATAGCAATACAGTGCAAAAAATCACTTCACACCACACTAATTTTTATTCTATATTAGAGATGCTCTGCTTTAAAAGCTGAGCAGCAATTAATTAAGAAAACTGCAATCTAAACCTCTAAGACATATGGACCACTCCAGTATTCAGCTCAGCCTCCCAACGAGGACTGATTACAAACTCATTTCAGTTACTATTTTCTGACAGCTACTGAAGAAAATAGAACTGCATGACAATTTTTTCTAAGATATGAAATAGTAAACAAAGTATGTTACACTACGTAGTAAATTAATGTTATTAGTGAAGGCAATCTGCCAAAACCTGGCAGAAATAGTTGACAAAGTCAATTACAGAACAGTTGGGGTTGCAAGGGACCTCTGAAGATCATCTGGAGTCCAACTGACCTGCTAAATACACACATAAAAACACAACTGAATAAACTGTGATAGTAAAAAAATTAAAAAGGCAACCAAAGGAGAATAAAAGAAGTTCCTTTTATTTGTAATTTATACAAGAAAATATTTTTAATGTAGGAACAATTAGTTAATGCCCTGGAGAGCAGTATATGTATGCTATCTGACAAATGGATTAATGGTATTCCCCTAGCTGACAAAAAACTGCTTTCTATGCGTCTGACTATTCCCCCTGCCTTTCCCTCACCCCTCTTTAATCCTGATAGAGCATGTCAAGTTCTTGATTCTTTCTGGACTAATTAAAACTCTTGATTTGGTGCAGACCTGAAAATAACAGTCTGGCTCAGACCTTCTTCCTAATTAAAATCTGTGTTCAGGAAAAAAAGTATTTTTCCATACTTATGTTCTTATATTCAGGCCAAATTGCTTTGCTATGCAGCTTGTAGACATTTAAATTACTTTATGAATTTTCTATTATTTTTGTAAAAAGAAAAATGTGTAAAAAAGGTAAGAGAATTTCATGTTTTACTTTTTTTCTTCTCCAAGGTTGTTCAACCTTCAGACAATACAAGAGCTGCCTTGGTTTCTTTGAAAAATGATGATTTGAGTGTAAGAGAGCTCAACTGTCCTTAGTTTTAAAACAAAGATCCCTAATTGAAAAGAAGCTGAATACACATTATTAATAAGTAGTATTTATTTCATTAGTTTAGTTTTTTTCCTTTGACAAAACATAAGTGTTTTCCACAACTGTAGCAATGTAGAACAAAGTTACATGGTCCTCCTTATGCATCCGAAGATCTTTATTACAGAAATCATCCCCTTTTTACAGCTTTAATCTCCACAGGACATAACCAAAACTTAACAGAAGAAGGGCACCCATTGGCTGCTCAGCTGCAGCGCGGCTGTCCATGCACCCTTCCACCCAATCAGCTTCCGCTCATACACTGTCCATGCGTCCTTCCACCCAATCAGCTTCCACTCATACTCTATCCATGGGTCCTTCCAGCCAATCAGCTTCCGCTCATGTGCTGCCCACGCACTCCTCCAGCCAATCACAATCTCCCTCCCAGCTGTCACTCACTGACTCTCTCCTCTCTCACCCCTCAGCCGAGTTCCAATGTCGGGCCTGCAGCTGTGCCTTTCCCACAGGGCCTTCTGGTGGGCACAGGCCTCAACAACGTCAACAAATACAACCCCGTATTCTGCACACAAAAGAGCTATCAGAGGCCATGAACAAGCTTCTAAAAGATTCTTGAAGCAACAAGCCGATCTGATGTGATGAAACTATTTAAGCCATTCTACTAAGAGAAAAAAAACAAAATAAACAAAATAATTCTTACAGAGCTGCCTGTCTGCAGATTTCTTAAGCTCCATGAGTTTTCTGTTAAAACCTTTAGCCAAACAAAATTGTTTCTGATTATGGAGGTCCTGGCATTTCCAGCTTACCCCAGAAAAGTCTCTTGTCTTTTAAAAGCACTAGAGACTGGAAGCAGAAGCAACTATGGCTCATGGCAGGAGCCTGAAAGACTCCCGAGGCAGAGACTCCTGGATAACAAGGGTGGATCATTCTGCCTGTTCCTTGCTGTTTGCCAAAGAAAAGTACCCAACAGTCGCTAAACCACAGCAGGATACCAGCACTACTTGGACACACCACCTTGATTGCAAGTTTAGGAATGCTGTTGGTGCCACCAGCTGCCACTTAGCCTTTCCATGATCCCCTTTCCTGCAGGAACTACCCAGTAACTCAATCATTCCCTCAGGACAAACTACACACCCCCATTCACAACTCTCTCTCCCAGGTCTGTAAATCCTGGCCAGCCCCATGCCAGGCCACAGAGTCACACAGTTGTCACTTTAAGGCAGGGCACCTTTGACTACTTACAACAGTTACTCTTCAGCACATTACTGACTACACTCTAAACATTTCCATGGGATTCAGAGATATTTGTGGAATGATGTTGACATGTAAAGGGACAGAAATAATCTTTCTTCTTCAAACAGAAACCTCTTGTGCTTAACATCAAACAATAAATAGAAAGCTGAACAAGTCCTCTAAATAGGTAATGAGTAACTCATTCTGGCCTTTAGTAAGCTGGCATTAAACACTATGATTATAATTGGAATTGAATAAAAGCAATTAATATTATTTAATATTAAGAATTTATTTGTTTCTGTGTTATTTTTTTAGAGATATGAAAATTAGAAGTTAACACAATTGTTCATTATGAACAAATCACAAACTATCATGCATTAATATATTACAGCTACTCTGAAATAAACCAAGTAACATTAAGAAACACCTCTACAATGAACTATTTCTTTTTAATCCATTAAACCAGGCTATTTCCTTTTAACATTTGGATGCCTTAGCAATATTTACACTTCCTTTCTGCAGAAATTTCCTCTCTAACATATCTAACTAGATTTAATTTCTTCAGCTGCTGGACAGTTATAGATTCTTTTTCACCACACTAAATAAACAAACAAACAATCTCTTCCCCCAGTAAGTCCTGGATAATTTCCAGCAGAGGTGTTAACAGATGAGCAGCCATGCAAGTGGCTTTTCCAGTGGGACAGACACTTGCCTTGCCACTCCAAATCAGAGTAACATTCCTTTGCATTTGCCAGAGAACTGCTCATCTCTGTGTTCCATAACCTCTTAATCTGTAACATGCAGGTTATTCTAAGCAGTTTAAAAAGAGCTCACTTGCACTAAACCAGATCTTTGTACTCAAATTGATTAGGGAGAACAAACAAAAGAAGCTCTGCTGTCAACTGTCAGAGAGTGATAACATGTGGGAAAGGTTGCTTCAACCTATCCTGGTAAAGGAGACCTCTCCATAGTGTGAAGTGCTAAGAATGGAACAGAGTTCTCTGAGGAAATTTATCATTTTCTGGAAGAATGATGGATGTTTAGAAAAGTTACTTGTAGAGTTAATACAAGCAGCCTTAACTGCACCTGGTAGATGATTATGAGGCGTTAGGTAACATGGGATTTTTGTTTGTTTCATTTTTAATTCCTTTTCTTGGCAAGAGAGTGATGTGTATATATATATAATATATATTTATATATATATATATATATATAAAAAGTAAATATAGTTTTAGCTAAATAAAATATTTCTTAAAAAATAATTTCTGGCTCAATTATTGCTCTCAGCTCCATGGAGGGGAAGTAAAGCAGAGTTAGAAATAAATGAAATTTCTAGCTGTGCAAGAGGTGGGCTGGCCCACTCATGCTTATCATACAAATAAAATTTTGCTTGGACTAAAAGAAAGACAGCAAAGAGAAAAGTAAAGAGAGATTAACAAAAAACAAAAAATAAACAAAACAAACAAAAAAAAAGAGTAAAAAAAATAAGCCCATTAAGAGGAATGTGCTGAGATACTGGGCATTGAGCCAAACCCAAAGCATCCTGCAGCATGGAAGCCCAGCTCACCTAGGAACAGTGAGAAAGGGAATAATCTCCACAAATTAAGTGACTGGCAAAAGATCAAACTTCTCTGTGAAGAAGCTGTGCCATCAAGGTACAGAACAGGAACGGGCTAAGAAACCAAAACTACAGGTCATCTGAAATATCATAGGAGCTCTTCCCAAGAATAATGACAGGATGATTTTCCATGCATCTCATAGGAGCTCAGCTTGCACTGAATGAGCTGTCATAGCCAAACATCTTCGTTTCAGTTGCAATTTTGTGTCCACAATGGTATTTGTACAACCTTAGTGGAAGCTCTGAGCCTTTGCAAACGACAGAGGGAGAAGGACAGGACAGACATCCAGCCCCTTCCTTCTGCCTGACTCACGGGATGGATGTGTCCCTTCTCGTCCCCTGCTGACCTCCTGACTGAAGGGGATCCCAGTGCCTGACAGCAGAGAGGAACTCCTTGAGTCAGGAGCAACCTCTGCCTGCCCACGGCACCCACATGGACACGGGGCCTGACCCAATCCCATCTACTGGCACATGACTGCCTCACCTCTCTGCACATTTACATTTACACCAAAATCACTTGAAAACGTTGTTGTAAGCATAAGGTACTAGAGAAAAGAGAGGCTAAGTCCTGGATTTTAGTCTCAGAGAATGTACTCATCCTAACAGTCAAACCACCCAGCTTCACATGAGTGTCCCAACTATTTAATCTTCCTATGTATGTCAGTGTATGAGGTAGAAAGACAGATTTTTTTCTCCAGACCACTGATTTGACTGCTGGAAAATCAGCTACTACTAATATGACATAAACCCGATTCATTAAAAATCCTTTTTACCAGTCAATTTCAAGAATCCCATTTCAAGTGATTTGAAAGTAAGTAAACATTTCTTTGGCAGAGTTTGTTTCCATAAGTCCAAAACACTTCAAAAAAAATTGTGTTCAGAGACCTTAAGAAGAGTTTTCCAACTGTGAAGTCAAGTACTTTTGATTAAAATGGTATCTGCAGCAAATTTAAATAATACTTCTGGGGTTAAATGCTGCAGTTACTAAGCAGAGCGACCAGGAAAAAAGCCAAGTTTGGCTGATTTCCCCAAATGCATCATTCTGACCATCTGTGAGAGAGGTAATGTTCTCTTAAGAGAAGAAACAATTATTGAAAAATAGGTTGTGGGATTGTCTTGATACTTATTTTGTTGTTGTTCAATTAACTCTTCATTTATAGTCTTCTCAAAGCACAAAAACCCCCTAATGAACCTGAACACTGTTGGTTCTGTCGATCCATGAAGTTTTTTTTCTGATGTGATCACGCACACAGTGCAATAGGTGAAGCTCCTCTAATAGATCATGGTTGTATGTTGTGCATTTTTTGCCCCGCAGTGTTTTGTCAGCTGTGTAACCAGAGCCCTGGTTGCAAGTTTTTTACAAGCAGAGAAGTGCACACCCATCGATATGTCTTTGTGCATAGCCATGCATGCCTACAGCTGCCTCATTTGTGCAAACTGAAAAAGGAAATTCTCCTCCAGAAAAAAACCCTCAAAACCTGAGGGGCTGCTGGTTGTCCATCTGTAAACCTGAGTTTGCATCTCCTGGAAGCTGTTGCAGAAACCAGAAGCACACCTACTGATATTAAGCAAAGTGTACATTGTGTTGTTATTATGGTATCTAGAAAGGCTGATTTCAGTTACTCTTTGCATTATTTCTAGGGTCATAAATCACTGATCCTGAATGGCAGAGGCTTATTACTTCCCAACTGCTCTCATCAGCTGGGGTGCCCATGGGGACACGTCACATCCCTAAAGCAGTCCTAATTTGCAAGGATCACTGAATAGACTTCTAGTTGGCCATGCTGTTGAGTACAGAGCTGTAGAAATACACCATTGAGGCTCCATTCTCTCACGAGTCATTCAATCATTAACGCAAAAAAGATGTTACAAGAATTTTGAGCAAATCATACCATCTTTTTGCTTCTCAGCTCAGATCTGAGCTTTCTGCTGCATGTGATCTCATTAATGCAGTATTTTCAGGGGCAAGCCAGAAATAATTTTCTAACATTTTTTCAAAAAAAGTCCAAAACATGGTGGCTTTAAAAATTCTCAAAGCTGCACAAGCTTATCTGTCTCCACTCAGGCACACTTCTGTTGCCCTTTAGCACCACACACAATGTTTTGATTAGTTTATCTCTCTGCACATACTACAGCATAGTTACTCTAAAATAACTTTAGAAAAAGGAGAACATACTTATTCAAATATATTTTTGCTGTGATGCAGAATGCTACAAAGAGAGCAAGGACTAGAGAATTAAGCACATGAATCTAAGCACTACTTCTAATGCAGACAGCAGAAGATACAATTGTGTGGCCTGAGGCTCAAATATTATCCCCTGAGATATAGACATTAAAAGTAATTGCCAGGAAAATTGTTCTTCATCAATTACTTAAAATACATTGGAGTTGAACACTCCTTGCTATTTCTTCTAGAGAAACTACAAAGGGAAAGATATTTGTAAAGCATCTTTGCTTTTTTCTGCTCTTGTTCAGGGTTTGGGGTTTTTTTGGATACTAATTGGTAAATTGCAAATTGAACATTGACATTTTGTTAGATTATTTTCAAACACAGTCTTAATTTTCCCTTTATCTATATCTCCATGTTGCACTACAAATGATCAGAAATAACCTACCTTATTCATAGATTAGATCTAAAAATATAATTTAAATGATAGTCTATAATTACAAAAAATTATTGTGTTGGAATTTTGACACTCATCATATTTGAATTCCACCAGGTGAATTTTGAACCATGAATTCCCAAAATTTACATTATTGTGCATGGGAAGGCTTGTCAGCTATGATGTAGTCAATAATCACTGAATTCATTGATAGAAGTTAGTTATAATGACTGCAGGGAGATGAGATTAACTTGTTGGATGTATATACCTTATATAGTCTAAAACCTCTGGTTGCTCTAAAAACTCTGGTTAAGTATCTTCTTTATGATACATTCCCTGAATGAAATAGGAAGATATTTAATTCCCTTTACTCACTGCAATCTTTTCCTTTTATTACCAATTATTTACACATATCCCTAACTGCCAAGAAATCTGAGAAAATAATTTGGACATTTAGAACCAATATAGAGTTTGGGAATAATAAATAACTTTCAACCAGGGATAGGTCAATTAATTTATTTTGAGGAAAAAAAACAACCTCCCACTGAAATTTGAAATTGAATCATATAATGTCCTGGATTCAAAGTTTATATTAAGTCAGGCAAAAATAAAGAAAAAAAGGTTTTCACTCATATTTTAAAAAACCACTTTCTTTCCTTTTTTGGGCACACTTGAACTGCTGTCTCTTGAGACACTTGCCTGACCCAAAGCCAAACAACTGCCAAGATAGTGACACAGAACAGCGTGGATAAAAGGGATTGAACATAAAAAGACTGACTCAAAACAACCATGAAATGGAAGCATTTTTGCTTTTACTGTCATAAAATAACTCTTATTTCATAAAGCACCTCAAGAGATGGTGACAGGAAAGGGAAGCAGGGCAGCAGCTTACAAGGATTTGTGCCCCCGCCCGCCCAGCAGTGAAGAGAAGCACAGGCGGTGGCAGTGCCCCACACAGCAGTGACTCGAGGAGTTATAAATGCCAAGACTTCAGCAAAACCAAAGTGAAAGCAATTAAGTGAAACTTCCAGGTTAAAAAAAACCCCTGGACCTCTCCTTTCCCTTCCCCCATAAGGCTCCCATAGAATTGAAGTGTTGGGGTTTTTCCTGCCTTCCTTCCCTCCTCTGTTATTCAGGGTAGTCTGCAGATACAAAATTAATATTCATTATACTTTTAATTTACTATTATATAAATTTAGAGTAATCTGTTAGCGAAAGCTTCTCTGTAACTTAAAATATATTGTCCCAGAAAGCTTTGCTCACACGTACAGATTCCTTTATTATTTCCAGTTTTTGCTACCTCTGATTTTGCCTACTGCATCTAAATTTCTTTCCTATTCTACTAGAGTATATCGTCTTCCATACATTACCCCAATAATGAGGCTATGTAGGACTGTATAAAGCTCTTTTGATGAGAACTGGTCTATAAGCAATACAACAGATTACTTGATCATCTCACAGTTTTTACCCATTTCTTTATTTGCATAGTTTTACACAGTAAATTTCAGCTGTTACCAATATTTTTACTATGAACTTATAACAAAAATCTGTTAGACTCCTTGAACATGTTTTGTAATATTTTCTTCTTGTATTTATTCTGCAAATTCATAAGCTGTATGTTTCCCTCTGCAGTGGCATGAAGCTGGCATTTTTAACCAGAATGGGATTAAATTTTCTGTGTGATCATAAAGCATTAAAGCTTTACCACACAAGACAGTCCCCTGTGACCTCAGCTACAGAAATGGAATAACTTCAAGCATCCTCTTCCCAAGAATCCTCTCTCTGCTCCTTGTCAGGTCCCTTCTCTTTTAGTTTTATTAATAATGCCAACTGCTTTACACCTTCCTCGGTCATTATTTGATTCTCTGAATGTTGATGATGTTGCAAAGGTAACAGAAAAAAATCAGAGCAACCCAAAAAATTCAGAAGTTTGATTTGAACCACTGTAGGCATAACAAAAGCAGCTTTAAAGTCAGATCACTGATGACGAGTTTCTTTAGAGGAAGAGAAACATTAACCTTTTATTATTTCTCGCAGCACTCAACTCATACAAAAAGCATGCAAAAAGTCTAAATATTTTCTCATCTACATTTCTATCACTATTTCTCTGTACCTAGTATTTCAGTTTTATCTTATCTTTAAAATCAGAGGTACTAAGATACTTTTGCCATCTTCTGACCCAGACCTAGATTTTATGCCCCATACTTACCATCTCATTTCATTTATTACAAGCTAAACTAACTATGGCCCTGTAGTGGTTTTGGTGTTGATGCTCTTGCAACACCCACTGTGCTCCAGACATCCAGTTGTCTTGGAACTCTCCCATCTTCCCTAATTAATTTGCTGAGCAAAGGTAAAAATTTGTTGCTTCTCAAACTCTAACATGACAATCTCAGAGGAGACTACACAGCCCAGAATTAGAGGAGGATCACCAGAAAAGAAAGAGTAGACAATTAAGAGGCTGACATTTTTTGCAAAATCCTGGAATTCTAGTAACTGTAAAGTAGTAACTAATTCTGGTTTTTAAGAGAAAAAAACACAAGCAGCATATCCTACCTGTAGCACTTTTGACCTCACCAGTCTAAAAAGGTACAGAATCTCAGCATGTGGTGGTGTGGGCATAAATATACGACTACAAAACAGCAGAGTCCTGCCTTTTCCACAGACACCCTCCTGTTCCACAATCATCTGTCTCCTACTCCCATAATTAAATTCTTAGACAAGAACCAGAAGTGGATGGGATTGCACACCACAATCTTGATATGCTGCATTTAACACTTACGATTAAAAACACAGCTGAGCAGCACAAAGGACAACAACTTCTTTTTTGGTGAAACACCACAAATATTTAGTTCTTACAAGTGGAGGGAAGGAAGGAGGGATAGGAAACGCTATTGAGTGTTTCTGTGGTTCTTCAACAATTAAAAACTTGCCATGGAAACTTGCACAAGTGTTAGTAATAATAGCTAAGCACATCCAATATTCAGAGGAGATTTTGATCATATGCAAAACTTAGAGGAAAATGTGTTATGACCACATGACTCCTTCCATGTAGAGGGTGTGATGATGAGCTCTAGTTTGTGTGGATTCCTGGGTTAATTTTTAATTAATTTTTGTATTTTCTCCATGTGAGAAAGGGCTATTTGAAATTAGCATCTGCATGTATGGAGTCCATATAAAATTTAGCCCTACAACAGAAAAAAATTA
>VZTT01057088.1:33033-47551 GCA_013400855.1 Buphagus erythrorhynchus
AAAAAAAAAAAAAAAGAAAGAAAGAAATTAGCAAACCAAGTAACAGAAGTTTTAGGGGTTCTAAGTAATTAAGCACGAGAGTGCAATAATTTTTTTCTTGTTTCTAATGTCCCAGGTGTGCTCTCTGGGTGCCTGCAGAACATCCCAGCAGTGTTCTCCTGAAAGCAGCAGAGTTCTACTCATGCAGGCAGAGTTTCAGGTGCCCATCTGCCCCCCTCCTTGCGCAGTGCTGCAGTGGGACATGCACTCTCCCACTTCCAGAATCAAGTGGGCAGGCACAGACTAAGTCACAAATGAGAACAAGAGAAGTCAAAGGAGAGAGCACTATCAAAAGATAAACATGATAATTATTTTATTGCCTCCATCCTGTCAGAACACATTTGGTTTTATATATCCATAAAGCAGACTTCTGCCCTCAGAACAGCTCTGTTGTGAGAGATTAGTGTCTGTCAACTAAATTTTAAAGTGTGCTGTGGTTTAAGCTGGCAGGCACACAGACCACTACAGAGCCATTCACTCCATCCCCACAGTGAGAAGGGGGAGACTCAGAAAAAAGGCAAAACTTGTGGGTCAAGATAAAGAGAGTTTAATAGGACAGCAGAGGAAGGGAAAATAGGAATAAAGATAAAAGAAAATACTAACCAAATGATGCACAGTAGGATTGCTCATCACCCTCTGAGCGATGCCCTGATAGAGGGTCACCACTCCCTGGCCAGCTCTCCCCAGTTTTATTGCTCAGGACACTATGGAAGATGTCTGGAACATCCCTGGGATGAGCTGAGGTGATCTGTCCCAGCTGTGTCCCCTCCCAGCTCCCTGTGCTGCTCCCTGGCAGGGCAGGAGAACCAGAGGAGTCCCTGACTGTGCAAAGCACTGCCCAGCAGCAACTCCAACAACCCTGTGTTATCAATATGATTCTCACAGGAAATCCAGAGCACAGCACTGCACCAGCTACCAGGAAGGAAATTAACCCTATCCAAGCTGAACAGAACAGACAATGAATAGCCAATAAACCTTGTTTTCAAATAATTACAAATCAATTACTATCATTTTTTAAAAGACCAGTTACAAACAATGGTAAGCCCAAAGCAACTTGTTTACCACAGTCAAAAGATCTCAGAGAATCAAGTCCAACATCTCTGTAAGAACATGACAAGAGATAAGAACATGCATTCTGGATTACTTTTCCCCTTGTTTTAATTGTCACTTTAATGCAAATACTCCACAAATCAACCAGTGTACTGAATTATTGGTGAGATAATATATTCAAATATTTGACATTTACATTAATTGGAGATAATGAAGAAAACATTTTTGTTGTTCATTGGATGAGACTAAATGGGCTGGAAATTCAAATGAATAAAACATCATTACAACATCCACTGTACACCTGTTCACAGCTCTATTAACAGCTTGATATTTTTATTATGTACACACACTCACAGGATAGAAGTAAGCACCCAGAGCTCAGTGTGTGGGGTCACTTAAACCACAGAGCTCTGACAAGTGCTTAACTAGACCCAAAATGCCTCCACTTAGTCATGACTTCTAATTTTATAAATTATTTACAGTTTAGTAGGTGCAAAGCTAGTGGAAAATGCCTTTTCTGGCAGCTTGATTGACAGGATAATTATACTGTGGTTTTGTTTTTAGCACTGTTATGCAGAATCATAATGCCATAAAAAAATATGAATGTTATGAGCTTTTAACTTTGACAAGGTCATTCTGAAGCCTACCAAACAGATGTCATGAAAACTGCTGCTGTCATTAGCCAGGTCCTGTAAGTACTGCTGCACCTCTCCAGTTGTATTTTAGTAAGACTAAATATTCTTTTGGGTATAAATTTTACGACTGAACTGTTAAAACCAAAACAATCAGAAGAAGCAATATAGATATTTATTTTTTCTCATTAGTATTATTTCTTTTGAGGAAGTGCCTAGAAACACTAGCAACAGGTTACATTCCCCTGTGTGAGGCTCTGAATTTCAGTCAGTTAATGCCTTGCAGGAATTTCTATAGACTTTCAGCTGCAAAACAGCACAATTTAATAGAAATGAGACAGCCCTACAGAATTTACCTTTTAAAATACATTTGATCTATGGTTTATGAGGATTCCCAATTATTACAGACTTTAGTGAGAGAGATGAATGAGTACATTTGGATGAGTTAAATCACACTGCAGCCTTGTGTCCATGTCTTTATTCATCCCTGTTGCTATTCACCCCTGCCAGCTACAACCTAGATTTAAACACCCAGAAGATTGGTTCAGATATTGAATAAGAAGTTGAAACAAATCTGGCAGAAATTTGTATCACCTGAGGCCCAAACCACTCTGAACTGTGAAGCAACAGTATATACATAACACTCTGGAAGCCAACAAATCTTTTGAAGAACAGGTTGAACTTACTCTTTAAGCAACTAAGAAGTGAATAGATACAAGTTGCATTCTATAAAGACAGGATTCCAATAATGGAATGAAGATGTTATAAAAGCATAAAGAACAAGGGTGAGGTCTCAGAGCATGGTAAAGAAAAATGGCTGCAGATATTAGGTGAATATATATAACGCTTTTCCCTGCTTATTTGATATTGCAACTTCTACTCATGCTGCAGTCCAGGAGAGGACAACAATGAGGTCCATACATTGCTGCCCTTTTTGCATGATTCTGGATCTATCCCCACAAATATAACTGCAGTAACATCTGAGTAAAACCAAATACTCTGCATAGAAACTTACTGCTCTAATGCACGACCAAAAGAGCAGGAGCCTCACAAAGATACAACACCAAACTGTGCTGAAGCAACCAGGGTCACTCTTTCTTTGTCCATGGGCATTCATGTTCAGATTTTTCTCTTTATTATGAAAGATTATGATTTCCTATCCTGACTGATGCTTTTACAGAAGCTTGGTATCTACTCTGAGGCTGTTAGTTTCCTTTTCTTTTTTTATTCCTTCTCTTCTCTTGCTCCTTTACATATCTACCCAAATGCTTTATAGATAAAACCGTGCTCATAATAAAGCCTCTAAAAGAATATCATGTCAGGAGTGTTAGTGAAAAAGAGAAACAAATAGATTGTACTTTAAGATATCAAATTTCTCATTATGTCCAAACAGTTCTTCCTATCTGCTTTTTCTCATCAACCTAAGCACTATTTTATCTTTCAGAAACACTGCAGGCAAAGTACATGAAGGAATGAATGCACAAGTGATGTGGGTAGAACTCAGTTATCAATTTGGGCTTTCCTCTTGTCTTGATACAGACAAGGAGCTGTCTATACCAGGCTCAAATGAATGATGGCTCACTGGTTCTTCCCTTAAACCATTCACTATAAGGTAAGATGTTCTAAAAATGACCTCTTCTATTATCAGGTAAGCAGAAAAGCCCTATTTCTACTCTGCTGTGACAGGAAATCCCATGTTTCAGTCTCATACTGCAGTCTGTTAATGTTAAATATGACAGATCACATGGAGGCTTCCAAAACTGTTCCACAACTGTTTGGCTTCATTGGCTTTGACAGAGAAGCCAACTCCAGTAGTAAACAAAAAGGAAATCTCAGACAGCAGATACGCTGTGCCTATGCATAGTATTTTCAGATAGAAAAATATTTTTGAAAAGAGTTGTGATAAATTCAGAAGGAACAATATATACGGGCAGAAATATTACTCCTCATCTTGAAAGCAAACATGGAAGACAATGTGCCTAATATCAATACATTCAAATAAATGCTACTTGCTATAGTAAATAAGTTATTGTAAATATTTTGAGAATAACCACGAAGAGGAAAGGTGCATACTATGTTGTTGTTACTAAATATTTTATTTAAGGCAGCTTGAATAAAACTCCTCCCCTTTGTCTTTGCTAATTCTCGAGAGCAGATCAAAGTGAGGCTGTCACCTTTACTTGGAAAAGTATACACCTTCCTTCATTAGGAATACACAGTTTAGTGATTAATTTAGTTCAGCTATGGAAGTATAAGTTTTCTCCCAATATGGTGCATTCTTAAGAAGTCTTCCAGCAAATGCCAGAAAAATGCAAAACTGCAGTGATTTTATTTCCGACCCAAAGTTTAGCCACAAAGAGAATTTGCACAAGCTGTTCTTACTTTATTGATGCACCTACATTATACTGCTAGTAGTACATCCATGAACTAAACCTGATTAAAAATAAAGGATGCTTTTGATTTCTTGTGTAGGAAGATATTGTACAGAAACCACGTGTGGCCTACAGGCTTTACAAAGGATGAATACAAGTCAGTTTAGGGGAATGTGTTCCATACCTGAAGACTTCATATCACTCAAACCACGTTTCTATATGCCCATAAGCTATGCATCAGTTCCTGCTGGAACAAGCTATATCCCAAATGCCCTCCCTTGCTTAAACCAGGGAAGCATGTAGTCACAACTTATGTCTTGGTCATACCAATCCTGATAACTTAAATAAGTGCAATTACAGTGATAAATTCAGAATTTTGTAAATCAATATATTTTCATTTACATTTATGACTTTCCTGCTTCTACCAACAGTGATGATTATAATGCAGTTTTTTTCCCAAACTGATTAGATCACTCCTTATCTGAAAACAACAAGCTGCTTTGCCAAGGCACACTCAAACTAACATAAACCAGTCTGAAGCTGAAAAGACTTTCACCAAATGGCTTCAGCCTATGCAAAAAACTCCAGATCCAATGCAAGATAAGCTTTGCATTAAGATGCAAAGATACTCCTGGACAGAGAAAACTGCCTATCATTGCTATAATGACTGATGGATTTTAAAACTGTTTTGTGTATTATTTAAATTTGAAAGAATTAGGGGTAAATGTTCAGAATCATAAGTGTTGCTCTGGCTGTCCATATGTAGACCATGATTTGTTGATGCAGGCTTTAAGCATGCAGCAAAGATGAATGTGGAAAACTTTAAACTCTTAATTTTTTTCCCCCTTCATTATTTCTCATATAATAAGCTTTTTTTTTACTCAATGCAAGATGTAGGTCAATATAAGGGTACCAAAGAAACCCAAACTTTTAAATTTGCTGTATTTTATACAGTAAGAAAAACCCCTACCATTTCCATCTGCCTGACTGCTGTTGCAATGCCTTAAATCTTGTCCAAACTGAGAAGCAGGCCTTATTTTCCCTTCAGTATAAGTTGCTTTTAGCTGAGAGAAAATGAACCCTGTGTATCACAATAGAATTGAAGGTCAGGAGGTTATTCAGCTTGCTGTGGCAAGGAGTGTTGATCTAAATCACAACCGCCTGCTCAGCAGTGCTCACACAACAGGAAGAAGTGGAAGGGAGGTTGCATAAAGCCAGTATCAGGTTACTTCTGTCTCAGTCTTTGAAATAATTTTCCTACCCCTACAGCTTTGTTTCCTTTATGATTTTAATGAACTGAACTGCCAAGGGAAGAAAAAAAATAAAGAATGCTAAGGAAGGGCTTAGGTGTCTGCCAGTAGGTATATGGAGAACATCACCTTATTCCAAATAATAGTCTAATTGAAAATGGCTTCCTGAGGCACTCTAATTTTCTAGCTAACATAACATCTTAGTCCACAATCAGTTTAATCTGGTAAGCATCATTAGGGAGGGGAGTGACTGCCTTCTTCTCCTCACAAAAAGCCACTTGGTTCTGTTCTCCTGTAGGCACACAGTGAAGTAGGAAATGTATCCAACCAAAAATCACAGCAGCAGCAAGCAGTTCTGTTTGGGCTGGATCAGTTCACAGACTTGGGTTCTCATGTGGCTGTGTGTGAATTTCTGCAGCACAAACACAGGGTGGGAACATATGGCCAGCAATGGATCCTGCTGAACTTAATTGATCATGGAATGGTGTGAGGTACCTCTCCTGAGACAGGCACAGGTTAGAAACCAAGCATTTTTTCTCTGGTCTGGAGTGAAGGCATCGAGGCAAGGGCAACAGAATCACTCTTCTAGTTAACTCATTTTAACAAAATAAAACATTCCCACCCACTTCCCAAGTTGTCAAACAAATAAGTATGACTACATTAAAAACATAAATAGGTATGACAGCTGCAGCTGGTCTGTAAGCTGCACAGATAAAATAGGCCATAACAGACCGCAACTCGACTAGCCTAGCTCATTAAAGAGTAGAAGTAAACAAGTCCCTGGGTAACACAATGATAGGTTGGATTCAAACTCAAAGAGGAGACCCCAGCAAATCCTATTCAAAACTGAATGCAGACATCTAATTGGCCAGTGAGCTGGGTGGTGTTAAGACCTCCACCAATCAAACGTTCAAGTGCAGGAATTTTGAAGCCCCTATAAAAGGCGGCACCCATCAATAAATTTTGGCTGTTGATGCATGAGCACGGTGTGTTAAGTCATGTGCCCATCTCCAAAATTTCGACAGGTGGTGATGCTGACATGATACAACAGCTCCTGCATGTAGAGTGAGTACACTGAGGGCAGCGTGCAGAGCTGCCTAGAAAAGCAGCATGGAGAGCTGTGGGCAGCATGCAGAGCTGTGAAGAGCACTGTGGAGAGCCACCTAGATCCAGACCCCTTGTAAACATAAGTATGCCGCTGGGAAACATGGGAGGATGGGTTTCAGTGGAAGAAGACCCAGTTGTGAAGGTATGGACCCTCCTTTTATGGGAACAGGGTAAAATATGACAAGCAGGCTTTGTTAGCCTTGCTAACGTGGTCCGAGAACCACAGGTTGGACATAACTGAAGGAGCTGCTCTTGATTTGAGAACTTGGGAGCAGACTGGGAGATTTATAATCGAAGCAGCCTCCATAGGTGACAAAGCTGCCATAAGTGTTATAGAGCCCTGGAGGCTTACTGTGCTGAGATGCCGTGCCAGCTGGGTGCTCTGTGGCCGCTCTGTGGATGCTATGCTGTGCTGAGACGCTGCATTGGCAGAGTGTTCTGTGGCCACTCCAAGCTGCAATGCTGCACCAAGCCTCTGTGCTGAGCCAAGCCGTTGTGCCATGCTGGGCTAGCAGTCTGCAGCCATGCTGGAGCGCCAGCCAACCCCTCAGCAGCCCCCCGTCACCCTGCACTGACACGTGGTCAGCTGAACCGCTAGTGCCAGAGATGCCCTTCATTACTATGGACATGCTTGGACCACCTCCACCCGAGGCTGACTGGTTTGGGTCCAAGACCGTGCCTATCGTCCAGCCTCCGCTTGGCATGCCCCTTTGAAACATGGTTTCAAAGAGTTAAGATTTTTGCTAAAGGTAGAAGTAGTTTCCATGACCAAGATGTAAGCTAGGTAGGTAAATGGTAGGTTAATAATTACTAGATGCTTAGGTAAGAGCTAAATTGGTATAATTATCTGCTATTATGAACCTGCGTATAGAAAAACGTAAAATAAGTAAACCGTTAATCATAAAGCACAGGGCCTTGGATCATGCCAGAGGGTCACCGAGACCTGATGAAGACTCTCCTGACTTCATCCTTTGAGACCACTGACCCATTTCGAGACCACCGACCCAATTCAAGAGAAGAACTGCGCACGTGTGAAGGACTAATGGGCTTATTTTAATATGGGGTGGGGATGGGAGGTACTGGGGTTATGCATATGTATTGTATGTAAGATCTTGGGGAATAAATAGATGGCAAAGAACCTTGTTTGGGGCGGTCACGCCTTTTGGAGGTGACTCCCGTGCCGCCCACCGGTGAATAAACATACCACTTTCTAACTTTAATTAGTTAGAGGGTTTTTGTCCGTGATTATACCGTTTTTTCTTAATGATTCACCTTGCTGCCATGACTCATGGGCAGACACTGGACGTACATCAGCATGGGTACCCGGAAGCCAAGCCACCTCCATACCTGGAAGTGCTGGTAGGACACAGGATCCCAAAGCTGCAGTGCTGCGTGCACCGCTGCCGCCACAGCCAGAGCTTGAACAGCCACAGGGACACATATCAGCAAGGGACTCAAAAGACATCTCCAAAGGGAACCTGTGCCATTACCCTTCTGCCAAACTCCAAGAGAATGCCACTGCTGTGCTGCTGATGGCTATGCCTGATCCAGTCAGCATCTGGAGACAGGTAAAGCGAGCAGTGGTCACAAGTGGGAATTTCAAGGGCACAGATAAAATCGCCTGTATCAGGTGGGTGGGAGCCTGGGGATGGGCAGTCGAAGCATATTCAGTGCTGAGAGGCAGCGGAACTGTGCCCAATAAGTACATACCCTTTCAGTGGCTGGTCCTCTCTGAACTGTGCCAGCTCGCTGCAAAACATGGACTAGGGTCTTCTGCAATAGTGAACATGCTGAGATTTCTAACTGCAGAAGAAATAACTCCTTTTGATATTAAGCAGCTCAAAAAATAGATATATACCCCAGTCCAATATATGGTATCGAGTCCACCTGACAACACAGGTGGAGGAACAGTGCACACAGTGCAGAGGAGCAGGAACTATGAAACCTACAAGTTTCACAGCAAGATCCGTGTTTTGGGACAGGTGCTCCTCGGGTACTAGGATTACCCCTGATGAGAGACCCACAGCTCCAAGCATGGTTACACCCATTGGTGCTGGCACAAGTAAAGGACTTGGGGATGCAGGCACTGTTCAAACTGACAAACATGGCTAACCCAAGCCAAGGATACTCAAAGATCAAGCAAGGGGTCAAAGAACTGTACCTGCAATTTATAGAAAAATTGCAGGATGCCATGGAAAACCAAATTGTAAATACTGAGGCTAGAAATCAATTAATATTACAATTGGCATGGGACAATGCTAAGGAGGTTGCAAAAAAATCATAGAACTGCTGCTGAATGAAAATCCATCTTTAGATGAAATGATAAATGCCTGTGCTAAAGTTGGATCTGAATCCCAAAGCGTATCTTTGTTAGGCAATTCCATTGAACCTGCTGTAAAACTGACATCCCAGTGCTACAGATGTGGACAACAAGGCCACATGAAAGTGAACTGTCCCTGCAAACCTGTTCCACTGGGGACCTTTCAAGGACAGACAAATGTAAACATAAATTGCAGCTGGTGTGAGAGACCTGGCCATGTGGCCAGACAATGCAAATCCAGAATTCATACTAATGGACAACTTCTTAAGGACCAGGGAAACGGGAGACTGAGCATGAGAGGGAGATGCACGCTGACACAAGCATCTTCCTGCCTTCCAGTACAAGCTTACATGACCAGCTCACAGGAAGAACAAGAGGATCAGCTGGAATGGATGTTTCCACCTCAATCCCAACAACTATAAGCACATAAGGTCCCTCTCGAGGGAGAGGATTGAGTGCACTGCTGATTGGAAGATCCGGTGCCACTCTACAAGGTATCTTTGTGCCCCCTGCTATCATAGACTCAGATTTTACAGGACAAATACATGCTTTGGTATCAACCCCTACTCCACCCTTGACTATCCCTGCTAAAACCCAAATTGCTCAACTCGTCCCTTTTAAGTCTTCTGTGCCAAAACAGATTCTGGGGGTGCAAGGACACCAAGACTTCGCAGATAAAGGTCAGTGGAAAGACTGACACAGGGGCAGACGTTTCCATAATTTCTGCCAACATTTGGCCTCCATCGTGGCCTACCACAGCTGTGGGATCTGCCGTTGCTGGCCCAGGAGGGACCACACAGAGCTGCTTGAGTAGCAGACCTGTGTTGGTCAAAAATCCAGAGGGTCAGACAGCTACGATTCAGCCATACATCACCACTGCACCACTTAACCTGTAGGGAAGGAATGTTCTGTCAGCATGTGGAGTCTGGGTGCAGACAGATTTTTAATGGGGGCCGCTGTATTGAAGGGCGTAAAGTATCCCACATTAGCCCTAAAATGGCTCACTACTCAACCTGTGTGGGTTCCACAGTGGCCTCTTGAGAAAGAGAAGCTGCATGCCCTTAAATCCCTGGTACAACAGCAACTAGCTCGAGGGTACATAGAACCATCAATGAACCCATAGATCACCCTGGTATAGAAAAGAAAACTGGTAAATGGAGGTTGCTCCATAACTTAAGAAAAATCAATGTGGACATGGAAAGCATGGGTGCTTTGCAACCTGGTATGCCATCTCCTAGCATGATACCTGCCACCTGGGACATTCTGATTTGTGTACTCAAAGGATTGCTTTTTAACTATTTCATTTTTTAACTATTTCATTACACCCTGATGATATCCCAAAGTTTGCTTTTACAGTGCTATCCATTAATAATGCTGTATCAGTTGAGCGCTATCAGTGGAAAATTCTGCCACAGGGCATGAAAAACAGCCCCACAATTTGTCAGTGGTACATTGCACAGGCACTCTCATCAGTAAGAGAACAATTTCCAGGGGCATACTGTTACCACTACATGGATGACATCTTGATAGAAATCCCTACCAAAAAAGACCTTTCACAGATTCAGCCAAGTGTGATGCAAGCATTAAAAACATTTGGGCTGCAGGTAGCACCAGAAAAGGTGCAGCAGCAACCACCATGGAAATATCTAGGAATCAAAATAATAGATCAGACCATACAGCCACAAACAATTAGACTCTCAACAAAAATTCAAACTTTAAACAATGCACAAAATCTTTGGGTATCATAAACTGGATTAGAGCCTATCTAGGATTGACCACCACACAACTGGCATCCTTACTCAACATCATTAAAGGTGATCCTGAGCTAACTTCTCCCAGAAAATTATCCCCAGAAACAAAAGCTGCTCCTGAAATAGTAGAGCAGGCCATAACAAACAGACAAGTCCACCGGATATGCCCAAAGGTGTGCATTACTGTTTATTTTCATTGTTTATTTTCACTCTTACCGGTATTATTGGACAATGGGATACTCACTGGCCTGACCAATTGCATATTTTAGAGTGGATGTTCCTACCTCATCAACCCAAAATGACAGCACCTACCATCTTCGAGCTGATTGCACAATTAATTATCAAATGCCGTCAGAGATGTTTACAATTAACTGCAAGAGATCCTTCCAAATTTATTATACCTGTGCTACAAGAACACTTTGAATGGTGCTTTACCAACAGCACAGCTTTACAAAGTGCCTCGCAAAATTTCTCAGGACAAATTCGTTACCATCTACCAAGCCACAGATTACTGCAGTTGAGTGGTACCACTGCACTATATCTAAAGCCACTGAATAGTTGCACACCTCTAAAAGGTGTTACAGTGTTTACTGATGGCTCTGGGAAAACAGGAAAAGCCATTGTAACATGGAAAGAGGAAAGAGGATGGCAAACATTGGAAGGTTGTGAGAGTGGATCACCTCAGTTGGTGGAGCTACATGCCATAGCTATGGTTTTCCAACGTTTTCCTCATATTCCTTTAAATATTGTGACTGACTCTGCCTACGTTGCTGATATTACACAGAGATTAGACTGAGCCCTATTAAGAGAAATTGACAATGCACTACTATTTGACTTACTAAAAACTTTGTGGTGTATCATCCAGGCCAGAACTTGCCCTTATTACATCTCACACATCAGAAGTCATACAAATTTACCANAGGATGGCAAACATTGGAAGGTTGTGAGAGTGGATCACCTCAGTTGGTGGAGCTACATGCCATAGCTATGGTTTTCCAACGTTTTCCTCATATTCCTTTAAATATTGTGACTGACTCTGCCTACGTTGCTGATATTACACAGAGATTAGACTGAGCCCTATTAAGAGAAATTGACAATGCACTACTATTTGACTTACTAAAAACTTTGTGGTGTATCATCCAGGCCAGAACTTGCCCTTATTACATCTCACACATCAGAAGTCATACAAATTTACCAGGTTTCATTGCTGAGGGCAATGCTCAAGCAGATTGGCTAGCTAGCCCTGCTTGGACAGCACCACAACCAGACAAGCTTGCACAAGCAAAGGTATCACATACCTTTTTCCATCAAGGTGTTCGAGCCCTACACTGACAATTCCTGGTGTCAAACACAGAGGCTTGTAGTACAGGTAACACCTGTGCTGGCTGCCAAGGCCACACTGCACACCTGCAGATGGGAGTTAATCCTCTGGTCTGTGAGCTTTACAAATCTGGCAAACTGATGTCACACATATTCCTAAATTTAGCCATTTTGTCAATTGATACCTTTTCATCAGCCATATGGACTTCAGTACACACAGGGGAAAGGAATCGGGATACCATTGCACATTGGTGATCAGCCTTTGCTGCTTTAGGTATTCCTCATACCATTAAAACAGATAATGGTCCTGCATATACCTCACAAAATACAAGACAATTCCTACAGCTCTGCAGTGTGTTACACCACACTGGTATTTCCCACTCACCAACAGCACAGGCCATCGTGGAGTGTTCCCAATGGCACTTTAAGAGGTATACTTGATAAACAGAAAGGTTGAATGTCTGGTGAGACTCCACAGAGTAGAGTGGCTAAAGCTATCTACACCCTAAACCATTTGACAGTATTAGAAAATTCCCACAATCCAATCATTTTAAATCACTTTTTATCACTGCAATTATACAGTGATGCCCAGTTGCTCAAACCCAAGGTGCTGGTGTGAGACATTATCACCAGTAAATAGGAAGGTCCTTGGGATTTATTACTTGGGGACATGGATAAGCTTGTGTCTCCATGGATACCAGAATGCAATGGATACCTGCCAGGTGTGTATGCCCTGCTCTAAGTCCTGCTCAGGACCACAAGCAACACCTTCCTGATGGCTCCCCAGCAGACATCATGGAGCAGTGATTTAAACAACTTGTACACCTGCTGCATGGAAATCTGGGACTCTTGAATGACAGTTTATTTAAGGATTTTATCTAGTTAAGGATATGAAAATTTGATATA
The DNA here is from genome assembly GCA_013400855.1 of Buphagus erythrorhynchus. Classification (NCBI taxonomy): domain Eukaryota; kingdom Metazoa; phylum Chordata; class Aves; order Passeriformes; family Sturnidae; genus Buphagus; species Buphagus erythrorhynchus. The sequence goes on from VZTT01057088.1 coordinate 45,781, forward strand.
TTTGAAGATAGGAGGACTAAAGGATTTTATCTATTTAAGGACATGGATCACAAACCCGAACTAAGACAGTTGCTTTTTCTGATGGTTCTAAAGTTGAATTGTTTCTTTTTTGTAGTGTTAAGTCATAAAATTGCAACTTCTAAGTTATGAGCCTGCAGCTGGGGGCAGGGGGGAGGGAGAGGCTAGGCTTTTAGATTTGGGTGGAAAGTATTATTTGAGGTAGGCTTATCATCTGTGTCATCATGCTGTCTTCTCATCCTGTCTGCAAGGGTGCTGCAAAGGATGACAAAAAACAGTCTGCATTTTTTAACAGAAAAAGGGGGAACTGTGACAGCTACAGCTGCAGCTGGTCTGTAAGCTGCACAGATAAAACTGGCCATCACAGGCCCCAGCTCGACTAGCCTAGGTCCTTAGAGAGTAGAAGTAAACAAGTCCCCAGGTAACACAATGATAGGCTGGATTCGAACTCAAAATGGGGCCCCCAGCCAATCCCATTCAAGACTGAATGCAGACATCTAATTGGCCAGTGAGCTGGGCGGTGTTAAGACCTCAACCAATCAAATGTTCAAAAGTGGGAACTCGAGGCCCCTATAAAAGAGGGCATCCATCAATAAACTTTGGCTGTTGTCACATGAAGTCGGTGTGTTCTGTTGTATGCTTGTCTCCAAAACTGTGACCAATAGGAGTGGTGAGGATTGCTCTAATTTGAAAAAGTGAAAGGTCCTGTGGGCAAGCCTGCCACTGAAGGACAGCAGCGTGTCCTAATGCTGTTGCTAAAGGTCAACGGCCTCAGCGAGGCACACCACCAACCATCCATCAGATAGGAATTGGTGGTTTTTACAGCACATTTGCTATCAGTGACTGTTCTGAAGTTTCACCTCTGAGGTAAGATGGTATAATTTACATGTGGAGTAGCAGACAGATCCAGGGCCATCTACTTGCAGTATTTTACAGAGCAATAGTAGAACAATTTTGAATGAACTATGGCCTAAATTGAGAAAGGAGGAAAAAGGTCAATAAACAGAATGAAAATCTCCTAATTTGATCCATTTGCTGACAACAAACACAGATTGGGCAAAGTACCAGACAACTCTAAAAGAACTAGCAAGGTTAATGGAGCTGCTGCTGTAACATATTGTAGATCTCGTAGTGTCAGTGGCGATAGTGGTAACGTTGTAAACACAGTTTGTTTTCCATCTGGTGCGTGGTACATGCCCTTGATAAAAGGGTGCTGCATTATGCATTTCTGTTCTCCTAAATTTATTTACTCCTAAAAATGTATAATGGTTTTAATAGCCATATACAAAGACAGAACTTCTGCTTTAAAAAAAAAGTGGTTATAAAAAAATTCCCTAATGAGGTTAAGGACAACATTAAATCAAAAATATTGTCATAATAATTATGTGATTTCTTTCCCCCCTTCAAAAAAAACCAGTTCAAATATTTTTCCAGTTGAATACCTTGAAAGTAGTTGATGTGGATGCTGCATAGGACTGGAATGGAATATTATAATAATATTTTACATGTTAATTCATGTGAGCACTTTACAAAGTGTGTAATACACAATTTTGAAGCTATTAATTAACACTCTAAAAGATCTATGTTCCAAAGCAAATTAAAATCAATGCAAAGTCTTATCTTCATTGCACGTGACTTTGGATCAAGCCTTGAGAGATCACTAATATGAAAATAGAGTACCTTTCAGTAGGACTTCATGCTAACATGCAATAGTTGTGAATCTCAGATTCAACTTCATCCTGTACTCTTAGGG
>VZTT01057090.1:5451-17689 GCA_013400855.1 Buphagus erythrorhynchus
TTTGCTTTTTGTTTGTTTGTTTGTTTTCTTTTTTTTTGCTTTTTTTTTGTTTTTTGTTGTTTTTTTTTGTTGTTGTTTTTTTTGTTTTTTGTTTTTGAGATTTTTTTTTGTTGATTCTGTTTTAGTAAACTGCTGTACAATTTTTTAAGTGTGCTTGAGACAGTCTTGGGACCAAATTCAGAATCTGTAAGTGAGTGCTTTGCTCTGGGTCTGACCCTTGACTGGGCAGCAGCACCACAAATCTCTGTCAGGCACTGAAATATGTTCATGTTGTCCATAACTGTCTGGGGATATTTCTTCTCAAACTCTCTAGGACACTCAAATGCAGAGACCAATGTCCCCAGTCCATTGGCATCATTGACTACAGCTTCAAATTTGATGTTAAAGATTTCCTATGAATTCTTAATATTTAAGATGTCAGTAATTTCTCTAGTACTTAAATTCTTAATAATGTTATATTCTTTATATTTAGGATCTCAGAATTCATTGTAAGTGTCCTGGCTGGAGGGACAAGAAGCCATTCTGGAGGCAGAAGGGTCTGTGTTGGTGAAGGTTGTTTGTAACAGCACTTCCTGAAAACCTGCCTGGTTCCTGCTCATCCTGTTCAGGCAGGAGCTTCTTAAGGTACAAATGCTGATGGAAATCTTACTTGTTTTGGCTGGAAATAGCATCATCTGGGATCATAAATGTAATGAATAATTTTATAATTTGAAAATATCATGTTGAATTTGTAACTTCATGTAACAGAGAGTTAAGAGATGTTAATACAGCATAGTTAGGCTCACCTCATAATGATAATTTCTAGGGAAAGGGTCAAGAATTAAAGCATGTGGTTCCTGGTCCATGTCACACACACTGTATTCTTGGAAATATTCAGGATATTGCCCTAAAATTATATACATTTTAAAAGGGGGTATCAGCTTGGTGAATCTTTCAGAAAGTAGCTGCTTGTTCTGCAGTTTCCCACACAGGGAATGATGATTGCCTTTTTCCACCTCTCTGGATGTAAAACTACTTTAGGAGGTGCTCACATACCATTGTGGTAGAAATTGTGGGATTACAAAAACTATAATTTCAGGAGACATCCTGGTCTATCAGTCACATATGTGCACGAATTCACCCAGATTATTTTGGTTTCTGATGTGCATGCAAACACTGTCACGGTAAACCCTGAATTTCTTTTGCTACTCTGTCTTAAGTTATGGAGAAAAAACATTTAAAATATAAATTGCTTCATGTAGTTTATGCTACTCATTTCATCTTACATTCTGCTTCAAAAAATCCAGAGAAAAAAGTTGGTCAAACATCAATGACAAACCCTACTCTATCAGGTGGACTTTACAGCCCCTGCAGTATACTCTGTCGTTCTATGGGTAATATAACATGATCAGAATTAGAATAGGTTGCCCAGGGAAGTGGTTGCAGTACCATCCCTGGAGGTGTTTAAAAGGTATCTGGATCTGGTGCTGGTTTAGTGGTTTAGGGGTTAGAGAGGTAGTGCTGAGTGAATGGCTGGATTGGATGGTCTTGTAGGTCTCTTCCAACTTTGATGAATGATTCCATGATGATTAACTTATTTTTACAGGGCAATTGAACATGTATCTTAATTAACATGAAAAGTTTTACCTGCAACTTTCATTTTCTATTTCCTTTGGTTTTGCTTTTTTATTTTTTTTAATAACATACTGTAGCCTATAAGGAAATTAAATGTCTATTTAAGCTGATCAAGGATTCAGATCTTAATCTGGCAAAGATGAAAAATTGCTGTATTGAATGTAGAAGAAAAAACAGGAAAACAACCCTTTAAAATGTCTTTCAAAGGTTAGTCTTAGTATTACAAGGCAATGTAGAAGTGGATGAGAAGCATGAGCTGCCTGGGGCTGGTGGCCTGGGTCCTGCCTCCTGTGTTCTGGTAAGGTCTGGTTTTCTGATACCGAGCAGAGAAGCAGCATTTTCCTATTTTGGCAGGAAACACATCATCAGTGTTTGGATTATTAACATGTGTTACAATCACAGAAATTTTACATCAGCTTGAAACAGAGATAAGCCAGACACTGACACTGCCAGAAACCGACTCTGTGTTGAAGAGCTTTTATTTCTTCTGTAACCTCACAGTTTATCCACATCAACTCCTGGATTGCCATGAACAACACCCTCAGCATCTTTGTATGGTCCATTGCCATTAACAGAGCTCAGAATGTAGTTGGAAAAAATATAGAGCACTAATGAAATTATTTGATCTTGTTTGACCAGTAAATACTATTGTTTGTTATTCCAATGATACTGTCTAAATACTGTGAAAAAATGTAGTTGATTTTTTTTACAAGGTTATAATTTTGGATTATCCTAGAAATTATTCACAGCTCAAAATTTGCTGCAATTTTCTTGTTTATTCATTATTTCTCCTTAATATATGGGAAACAAATATTTTATCAGATAATTAAGCCATGAAATAGAAAATGGATTTCCTTCATGATACATTTTCATAGCTTACCTCAGACAAAATCTTTTTATTCTGATTTGGAAAACATATTTTATTGAATAGGGTCATTGTTTCATCCTGTGACACTTACCAAGTAATCAGTAGTGGTAATTGTAAATGAAGAAACATTATCTTGTGGTAAAGCTGCTTGACAGCCCAGAAATAATTTAGTTTGGGGAGAAAAGTCTTTGCCAGACTTGGAGTTTAAATAACTCCATCTGAAGCTACTGGAAATATTTTCAATGAATTAAAAGATGGTTTTACTGAGCCACTTAATTTAAGCCCTAAAGCAGAAGGTTTGTTAAGCCTTGTAATGATCATTATGGTTACCAAAACTGCAGGTACTGCTCCCAATACATAAATGCTTTATCTTTGCTTGGATCTCAACAAATAATCTCTCACACAAAAAAACATGTCAGAACATTTGTAGATTTTCATTAGCCTGGGGGGAAAAAAAAGTAACCTTGTCAGGGAAGTTCATGTGTGGATATTCTCTTGGTTCTTCTAAAGCAATTATAAAACCTTAACAAATGGACACATGCCTAGTACTTGCCATGCTCCCAGGGCTTACACATGTAACCCAATTACTTTCTGAAAAGGGCTATTTAAAATAATGAAACTCATCAAGAGGACCCTTATGACACTTATAAGTGACTGGGTAAAGAGAACCACTTTTTTAATATTAACTATCACATGAAAGTCCAACCAATCCAGTTGGAAATTTGCTTACTGTATTTATGCATATGCAACACTGAATCCTCCTCTGAATGTCTGGTAACAGAAATCGTGTCAGCACTTCTCTGATAACAGGCTGTGCATGGAAACTGCATTTGGAAAGGAGAAATTGCAGAGCATGACTGTTTAGTCAAAGCAAGTAAATGTGTCCAAGAGTAATTCAATTCCTAATGAAAATCTTTTCAGGTACAAAGGCCTGGCTTGGCTGCCCCTTTGGCTGCAGCTTAAGAAGTGCTGAGGTGTCTCCAATTCAATTGCTGGCACAGGACTTACTAATGATGGGTGGAGACTTTTGTATTTGGAAGATGAATAGTATCTCAAAAGCTGAGTCTCAGCTCTGACGAGCACCAGAACTTTACAGACAGTGCTTTTAATGTGCACACTTGTAAAGGATTTGAAGTGCTTTGCCTGCTCACTGCACTACATTGCAGATGAGAGTATTCCCACTTTTCCTGGCCAAAAGCAGAGCAGTGCCCTGATTTCAGAAATGCTTACTTACTGCTTTTTCTGCCTCTCTGCAGCCTTCACTTGGAGAGGGGCTAAACTGCATGATGGTTGGTTTGGAGGAGCCTGATTTTTGGATGCTTTTCCCTCTGTCTCCCCAAGCCTGGGGATGGCTCTCAGAGAGGGCTCAGAGGATGAGGTGGTGCAGAGCAGCACAGACCTGATGCTCTCAGGTCAGCCAAAGGCAGCAGCTAACACAGAACCAGCTGGGAAGGGAATTTCTAAACAGTTTGGCTTTTCGAACCTAAAAAATCTACCTGCTTTAGACACCCTAGTCTCACTTCAGACCTTCTCCTAAATTTCTTTTATGTTTAGAAGCAAAATGCAATGGCTAAGTAAAACCCATGTTGCTGGCTGAGGTATCAATTTCTTTAAACATTAGGTTACATCGTGTCTGTCCCTAAAGAAATCCGATTTGTACTCTGGTATTTTTCAGTCTGCCATAGGCATTAGAAGTAAAAGGCAGCCTAAACCTCAGAATGTAACCTGGAACCTTTTGGAAAATGGAATTTGGATTTATTCCACTGGAATTAGGACAAAACCAGATACTGAGATCAGCTGGACTGCAAAATCAGCCAAAGTCAGAGTGTGTTGAAAACAGTAGTTTGGGTTCAGACAAGTTTCTTACCATGAATTATTCATGGGACTGGACCATTAAGAAGATTCTGATTCTTTTCTGTAAGACATGTAACTTTAGGGATGAAGTTACAGAGACTTTCAGTGCTTACAATTTCTCACTGTCCCTCAGACAAGTTTTTTCCATTTCTTTTAAAGCTTAAGCTCATTAAGTTTTTTGAGAATCTGGTGGCTTTTAGTGCTGTATAAATGGAAGCTAAAGCATTTGTTAATGATCTTTTACACCAAGGTAAAATACATGGGCCATGAAGCAAAGAATGGATAAGTTCTAATTTTAATTGTATCCTAAAATTGTTTGAACTCTGGGCTGGGCTAAAATCAAACTAGAAATCTAGGGTGGGATCTGGCCTTAATCTATAAGTTTTGCATATGTCCTCCCTCTGGAGACTGGCAGGCCAGTCCTCCTCTGCTGGCTATAAGGGCACACAGGCACTAACTTCAGACTTAACTTTCAAATGTCTGAGAGAAGCAGATTTCTGGTTCATTTACAGCAATAGTCTTTGAAACCTCTCAGGCAGTTTCTTTATGACTTCCCAATTATGTTTTGTTCTGCAAACAAAGAAAAGTATACAGAAATATACATGGAAGAAAACATGTTCTGTCTAAAGGCACGTTTCCTGTAACAGGCAATTTGCAGATTAATGTGTCAATGGTAAAAACCTTAACTGGGGATTTGTATTCCTGGCCTCATGGGTAGGAAGCCTCATGTGACTGGTAACCAGGCATTGAAAACTTCATGCTGAAGGAGGGGAAGAAGAACAAAATTGTTTTGTTTTTGTTTAGCTTTTAATTTGGTTGTTTGAGTTTGATTTTTTTTTTTTAAGTTTTTTTTTAAAGAAAAAATAAAAAAAGAACTGGACATGCATTAAAAACTTCCGTAATGTCTTATATTGACTCTGAATGCTTACAAAATTTTGTCCTATATTTGAGAGAGACCTGTGCTGAAGGCGGTGCCTGATTCTCATCCATGTAAGCTCTACTTCCAGTCTTTTTCTAACTGAATAGCCTGCTTTGTGAAAAGCAGTTCATCGGTGCTTAACTTTCTTATTTTCTTTGAAAAAGAGCAGATCTGCCAAATTAAACTGAGACCTGCTGAGATAATCACGTTGAACTGGAAGGGGACTGTACCCTTAAAACCCCTCCTGGAGCTAAAGGAGCTGCTCTGGAGTGAGGTGTGGCTGGCAGTCAAAGTGGGGGAGCCCTTAGGGGACCAGGAGGGCCATTAATTTTAGAGCAATTGTGTGATGCTTAAATGGCCTGTAACTCACTCCTGCAGCACAAAACACGTGCACAATGTTCCCTCATTACCTGCTGTGCTCTGGGCTGATCACAGGAGCACAGCATCACTTCATATTGTGGCTATCCACAATCAATGAGCACATCCAATCACTAATTTTGAGACTGCTCATCCACCCTGTTTTATCATCAAGCATTGGTTCTGCATTGCCTCCCGGGGGAAGTTTTCATTTATTTCTGTTTCAGACCTCCAGCTCTAGTGCCTGCATTTAAGGATCATTTCACCAGAGGAAGATGTTTCTTTATAAGGTTTCTTTATAAGCTATTAGGAATTGGCTTTATTTGAAGCTGTGAGAGGAATATGGAAAGTACAGGCTGTGGATGCTGTCTGCAATGATTCCCTTGTGGTGTTGAAGGGGTGATAAGAACAGATAAAAGTGGTCCAGAAACAATGAGCAATAAACTGGGAGGTGCCTTCAGAACTGGAGAGTAAACAGCTGCTCATTTGACTCTCTGCACTTGTATTTTTGTATTTTTTCCATGCAGAAGTAAAACAAGTTACCAGTGTAGGTCTCTGGAAACTATGAGAAGGATCTGGAATAGACTCTTCCACAAGTGCCAGGTGAATTTTCTTCTGCAGGGAATGATGTGGGGATCAAATGGCTTCCTCTTCTCCTCCTGCAGTTGTGGAGGGTCAGGGAACAATTGTAATAGGTGAAATATACTCCCTCAGTTGGCAGAAATAGGGCATGAGATGTGATAAAAGGAAACATCTCACCAAACTCAAAACCAACCAGAATGTGCATGCATTTGTGTTCAGTTCTTCAGATGTTCCTCTGGAAAAATCATGCAAGACTCCTGCAAAACCAACAGGATTGCCAGATGAACTCCAAGCTCTCTCCAGTCCTGACATTTCATGAATGCCCAGGGGAGGAGAGGTTCTGTCCTGGGCCTCTCTCTGGCACATCAGGCACTGCCTGGCAGACTCTCCATCCTGTGGGCACTCAAGGACAACCTGCACTCCCTCCCCTCCCCAGGGCTTTTCTCCTGTGCTGCCCCCAGGGCATCCCCAGGCCAGCTGCAGCACAGAAGCCACCAGAGCACTCCACTTGAGTCTCTACAGTGTGGAAATTCTCTTGAAGGTTTGTGCTTGGCAGGATGTCACTCACCACCACAGCTTCAGCACAGGGTTCTGCTGCTGATTCTTTACAGCACAAGTGAGCCCTGCCAGCACTTGGATCTTTGCTGTCTTTCTGTACCTTCCCTTTTGATCATACTGGTCATTAGCTGGTACTTGTTGAGATTTTCAACTTTTGTCACTAATTGCAGTGGTATAATGATATAATTGTTTGCCAGATCTCTTTTGTTTTAACTCAAATTTATATTAATTTAACCACAACTTCTCTCAATTTCTTTTCAGCAAAATCCCTTTGTCTAGACTTGGGCCCAAACTATTTTTTTCTGGAAAGCATTGAAAGACATGGTCCTGGCTGCCTCCTTTTGACAAAGGATAATAGGAAAATATAAGATTTCTTACTTTACAGAAAGCTATCCAACTCTTTGTAAGAACTCTTTTTGATTTTGATGAACATCGAAGAATTTTTATTCAACTTCATTCATATCCAGTCATTGCTATTGTTTGTATTAGACACCCACTTGCAGAGCCCCAAAAGTAGTCATTGTGAGGAATAGCATTTTTGAAATATAAATTGACTTAATTATTTTAGTTACAAGAGAATGTTTAAAATATATTGGAGTTTTCAAATTTGTTTTCAACCTTTTTCCTCTCCCAGTTTTTCCCTTCTGGGAGAAATAAAGGTACTTTTAATTTTTTCAATTTTCTCAATATTGCTATACTAGAAGAAAACTTAAGGAAGGTTAGGAATTTTTACTTAATACAGAAAGATTTTTCTTGACAAATCAAATTCTAATTTGACTTCAGCACCTGTAGAAACCTGTAGACCAAATTCCCATATAAAGTGTTTGGATCAGATTTTAAAGTTTTCCCCAAGAATATATCTTTAATACATCAATACTTAGGTTTCAAGAAACATAACATCACTTTGCCTACCTTGCTTCAAACCAGAAAGTTTGAAAATATTGGAAACATGGAAAATATTATTTCCAAAATGACACAGAACTGAAAAACTTCTCATTCCTTACTCAGAGAATTTATTTTTTTGTCTTTAATGGACAAAAAAATTTGTTCCCATTACCATTAATTTATACCTGTGTGAGGAAGAAACATGAATGTTCCAAAACAAATAAGCAGAATAAAAGGGAGATTTGAACAATAGCTAAAGAAACAGCTGAAACCATATTAAAAAAATCCAGTTTTTATCTCCTGTAAATCTCTCATTCCTGCCATACATCATTGGCTGTGATCATCCCTTACCACCTTGTGTCCTTTCTGGATTGTAAAGTTGTAGAACTGGAGCCTGTCTTTAAAATTTTGCAGGCTGGCATGGCTATCAGTAATTCTGTATAAATATGGCCATATGGGTATGGCTGCCTCCATGTTCACAGGTGTTTTGGGTGGTAGTCTCTGGCTTCTGTGTCTGCCATGACTTCAGAAACAGCATCCAACAAACACCAAGAGCTGAGGAAAACATTTCTCATTCACCTGTCAGGACTGACCTTGCCAATGGAAAAATCCAGTTCCACCCAGCAGAGGTATTTGTACAACGAGAACAGTTATGAAAATATACAATAAGAAAGTATCCTTAGAAACTGTAATTCATATGTATGTATAATAGCAAGTCCTTTGAGTAAAAATGCAAAATGGGCAATTTCAGGTCATGAGGGAGAAAGTCAGTGGTGCTAAATACATGAAACTGGACTGCAAGGCCTGGGAATGTGACCTAATAAAGGAATAATAAACCAGACAGATAAGAAGTGCTTTTTTCTCAGAGCTCTACAACTTACACAACTTAATCTTTGTAAGGGAGGGAAGGGTTGCAAATGCTGCCTAATACTTTTCTGAAGCTCATGTCCTGTGCAAAAAAACCTAGTAACCATGCTGAAATGATTAGAGTGATTGTACCATGAAATGGCTTGGATTTGCTCATCTGGCTTCAAGTTCAGAGGAATGACCAACAAGCTGACTTATGTTCTTAACAGTGTAGACCCAGAAGGGTTCAAGCAGATGTTGCAGGCTTACTCCAGGCAAATACATGAAGTTTTGTGGTTTCTCTTAAGTGTTTGCTAATATCTACCACATTGCAAAGTCAAATGTCCTTTCTCAACAGAGCTGACTATTCATAATACAATACAGATGATTTAATCTCTGGTTAGGACTTTCCATTTCTACTAGAGCTGTGTAAAGTCTGAACTGCTCAAATTTACATTATACTGACATACAAACAAAACAAAACAAAAAACCAAACCAAACCAAAAAAAAAAAAAAAAAAAGAAAGGTCCAAAATCCCTGTCAGTCCCAAACTCTGAACCCATGCCAGTTCACATATCTGCAGTTGGGTTATGTAGTGGTGCTATTACCCTGTGCACTTCCATCTGCTGCTGTGACATTGCTCCTTCAAGTCCGTAACTGAATGAAATGGGAGATTTTTTATGGAAGTCTTTGACACAATTAGAAGTAAGTATATTTTCAGAACTAGAAGCACCAGGATCTCAAATGATTCTGTTGTTTGCATCAAATGTTCATCCACTCTCCTCTCTTATTTGGGACTCATATGAAAAATAAATGCTAACTTTTAATAATGAAAATATTATTTGCAATTAATTATCAGGTAAGTAGTTTTAATATGATCATTCTTTCAAAGTTGATTTAGATTCTCTTTGCAGTCCTGACCATGTTGTAATCCTGAAGAGATTTTTGTTGTTTTGTTTTATTATGGTTTGTTCCCAAACAAAAGGGGTTTATTCAAAAAATGTGATGTTCCTGAAGAACACAAAGGAATCTCTTTTGATATTAGTGAGTGGTTTTGGACAAAAGCATTGGGTGATAAAAGATTTAGAAAATCCTAAAAAATTTGTTTTGACATCTTTAAACAAAGACATTTGTTTGGTTTTGCTTGAAAAACTGGCTTTGATAATAAATGAAGACAGAAGACAGAGATTTGAGTTACACAAACAATACATTTTGTGTTTGAAGAAATACCTCTGCTGACAAAAAATGTATTCTGAGTTTCTGTTGGTTTAGCAAAATAAACAATGAGTTTTGGTTGACTGAAGATTATTTTCTTTTTATTTTTTCAATTTGGGCAGCACATAAAAAAAAAAATCATTAATTTCCTACATATCCCTGCTCCTGAGTAATTCCCAGAATAAGGCAGAACAAAACAAAGTTTATATCTTGGTTGAAACGCTGGCCACTTTGAAATCAATGGCAGAATTCCTATTAATTTCATTGGGGTCAGGTTTTTACCTTCATCTTTAACTAACAGCTCAGTTTTCCTTCATTATAGATTGCAGAAGTGCTGGAGATTTCTTTTGGTTCAAGTCACTGCTGGTGAATCTGTCCCAAGAGAAACATGCAATATACACTTCTCATTTCTGTCCTAAAAGAGCACTGGAAAAAGCACATTTCACCAACTTTTATAACATATATGAGCATTTGCCAAAGTATCTTAATGTCTTTGTCTATAGTAAACCCTGTTTAGGATGTTAATAGTTTGTGACAAGCACTTCCCTTGTGTCTGGATTTTGAAAGGAAAACCTAGAGCATAAAATGGCCTTGTTCTAGTCATGCAGTGGATTGAAACCAGCAGAAGCTGATAGCAAACAGTTTTTCTCAAATGTAATTTTGGTTTGCTTTCCCATGGATCTCTACTTTGCCTTCTGCTGCACGCTGGCAGCACTATTTAAAAAGAGAGTAAAACAATCAAACTCAAAAATCTCCTTTAAATACTAATTTCTTTTTGTAAGCTGTACTTTCTCTCTGATATTCAAAAGCATGGGAAAAAAGTTGTCTTTAAAAAAGCCTTCAGAGATCTTTCTTTAGAGCATGGAGCAAAACAGAGGGTCCCCAAAGTGCAGTCTGCACCCTGGAAGGTCAGAGCAGCTATTCCCTGTTCCAGGGCAGCCCAGCATCATGCACCTCTCATTCCTTCTGCTCATTGAGTCAGTGGTGAGGCACAGGAAAAATTCACTTCTCGCCCCTGAAAGGGGATAAAGCAGCATTAATTGGATCATGGTTTTATTTTTGTGCAGCTCTACGGCTGCAGCCTATCTGGAAGTTTTTGAAAATTTAGCTATTTTCATGGTAGAGTTGGGGAGGCAATGACTATTCTAGGTCTAGCAAGTCACCATATACATCAAGCCACAGCAGCTGAGCATGTGCTCTTCATTATTGGAACTTGACTGTGTACTGAGACCTTGTGTGCCTGAAAGTGTTAGTGTTGTGTGCCTTCCTATCTTACAAAATAAAGCTTTGTGAGAAAGCAAAAGTGAATGTGGTGAAGGGGATGTAGTGGGACTCATTTCATGCCAACCTAAACACCTACAGATGGCATGGCATCCCACCCTAGTCTGCAGTGACATTGCTGATGAGATCTTCACTGATGGCCATGGAGGCTGAGACTCCTTGCACTCATCTGGACACTTCTGGGTACCCTCTGAACTTGGGGAAGGTTTTTTCACCTTCATTTTGTCTGCTGGCATTCTCAAAGTTAAAATTTAAATTAGGTGTAGATATTTATTTCATTTTCAACATGTTATCTATATAACTGCAATTTTCACCAATTTTCTAATGCAGTCATAGGTATGTTATTCAGGCCTGTACTGAACTTGGCTTCATTTGCTCATGGTAATATGTGTTTATGTTTTTAAAGTAAAATCTCTTGCTGCTTGTGATTGAAGATTCCCTAGGGAGGCAAAATTGATAACAGCTTTCACCTTAATCCAAATTAGGAGCATAAGTTTCTAACATAGTGTTAAAAAAAACAAGGAAACAAATAAAAAAAATGTGAAGAGAAAGCGAAATTCTAACTTCACATTGAGTGACAAAGATCCTGAATTTATGAAAACACAAGGATCATATTCAGGCATCAATCTATAAATGCTAAGGCATAAGACATCTCATAATTAGAGACAAAATAGTTACAGGACTGAGCAGAACATTTCTTTAATGTGGCAATTAAAGTAAGAATTTTAGCTTTGTGAGGAGTCATTTGTAAATATACATGTACATCCTCTACCACATGTTTCCTCCTCCCTTCCTACTGGACCAGCCTATCCCTCCATCCCATTTTCTGCTGTAACAGCAGCCAGGCTTTTCCTTTCACTTGCTCTGGCAGCTGCAGACCCACCCTCCTCCCAGCAGCAGAGCACACAGTGATTACACACATCTACTGCAAATGATCATTTTCCCTTCTGCCTCCCAGCTACAAATTCCCATCATGGTATACCCCTTTTTAAATCTCTTCTTTATTGAGTTTCATCAGCATAAGGCCATTGTTAATACATCTGTTTGAAATAAAAAATAATTTCCCTGTGTCTGCCACCTTCTCTCCACTAGAGTCTCACCCGATCCCAGGTTCCAGCCATGATTAAGCAGCACACATGTGTTTCGAATAAAAGCTATCGTCTCTTCACACACCCCCTCCCTCTCACAGCTGTAGATTTCCCTTCTGCATTATCCTCATTTGTAACTCTTCTGCCTTGTTTTCAGCCATGCTCTCCCAT
>VZTT01057090.1:33983-118560 GCA_013400855.1 Buphagus erythrorhynchus
CGAGAGGGACACATGTGATCCTTTTTTTTTTCATTGCTATGGAAACAGTGCAAAGCAAAGGGTAAATACACGGACAATGGCTAAAGACAATTTTAATTTTCATCCCCGCTTAAATGTCACAGGTTTGTAACGCGCCGCCGTTGTAACCGGAGCCGGCATCTGCAGCCCGGCGGGCGAGCTGGTCCCCGAAGCCGGAGGAACAAGTCCTTCATTATTGCCAAGTGGGATCACAGCACGTAGGTCTGTTTAGACACTGCGAAGCATTGTAAGAAGGCTCTCTTCAGGGACAGCCATAAAAGCCTCCTTCTTCCTCCCGCTAGAAAAGAGCAGCTGTATTCTTCTTACGTGGACCCTGCCGAAGGTTGCACGTCTCTACACTGCGAGAGTTTGGGGTCAGCGCGGAGAAGCGACCTTCATTTCCCATTCCGAGCAGGGTTCCCAGGGCAGGGCCGGCTTTGGGTGGGAGCTGCGCTCACCCCTGCGCACGTGGATCGTGCTCGGGAGAACTGTGGGGAAGGTTTCTGAGCTTCTGGATGGCTTGTCAAATATTTTGGCAGCTCTAAACTAACTTTACAGTATAATCCTGAGCAGTCTCATAGATTAGGGTATTCCAGTGTTAATGGCCACTCCCAACACCTTTGACATTAAATTAAAACCATAACCATAGCTTATTTAACAGGAGAGGTAGGCCACTTTACAGTGCCAGCACTCCCTAATTTTGTATCTGGGGCTCAGCCTAGTTTTCCCTCTTCAAAGCCAGTGACGAAGTTCTCGATCAGTGATACAAATAAACAGGACTGAATTGGTTATTTTATAGGTACATGAGTGCCTCATTAATTGCTGAGTGTTACAGATGTGAACAGGGTGCTCTAAACTGTTTACCAGCTGGTTCTTGGAAATGAGACTTCCTGGATGACTTTCCTGTTGAGATATGCTGCCCCTCCTTGTAATTCCCATGGTGGCTCCTGCTTCCCGGCAAGACCAAACTCCCCATTCACACACAGGCTCATTGCTGGCATCGCCACCGGAGCTGCTAGAAGAGCTCTGGTCAGGCGCCTGGAAGATATGGATTGCTCTGTGCAATTTCCCAGCGTGAGCCTGCTCATGACACACACAGCATCCAGGAACGTGAGCCACGCTGTCTGTGACAGGGCAAACCCCAGGAGCACGTGGACTGCTGCATCTGGAGCTGGGGTGACCTTTCCTGAAAGGACAGATTGGCTTCGAGTCAGGCTGGGAGTCAGCATTCTGCTGGATTTCTGTTAATTGTATTAATTGCAGCGGTCTCTGCTTGGCACTGCTTTACTTGGAAACCTGCGTGTGCTCACAGACAGAAATCTTGGCATGTGAAGGCTGAATCTTTTGGTTGGATTTGAGAAGGGGGAGGAAAAAGACAGGAGGGACTGACCAGCTGGGCTCCTTTCAGCACAGTCAGGAAATTCAGAGTTGCTTCTGCTGCATTCCAGTACCACAGTGCTATGTTTCACAGGCTTCTTGCTGCTAATTAAATATTTAACATACATGTGAAGTAAGACAAAAGGAGGGAGGAAAAAACCAACGACCCACATGTGACAATATATCGAAAAGCAATTTTGTATTGGCATGGAGAGGAACTAGAATGTTTAAGAAGTCTTTTTTTCTTCAAAACCTTGGGGTTCTGCATTCATTTGCAAGGGCACATTTTAGATACACAGAGAGCAAACCTGATGCTTTGTGTCAACATCTCTCATACAACGTATTCATATGAACGTGAGGCACATTCTGACTATTACTTATCATAATGCATGACAGTCTGGCCAAGTGCTTTCTTCATTTATGGTTTCCTGGTATGAAAAGCATACACTTACTACCAGATGTTCACAGAAGGGAAAATCATATGGAAAATTACTGCAAAAATAGTCTCTGGATTAAACGACCTGATCAGTTCTCCAATGCTGTGTTGTGAGATGGCATTTTTTCCTATTCAGACTCATGAATTACGTGAAAAAATCAAAAGGATATTATGCATAAAAATTTCTCTCTGGGTTTGCAATTAATATTAATATAAATTGATTTTAACCTCAATATAGAACCAGAAATCTTTATTGTAGTCTGTTGTATGGGCTTTTGTTTATGTTGGATTTGTTTTCCCAGAAAATTGTGTAACAGTATTTACAAGGATTTTAAAAAATTAAACAAAAAAATTAGCATTGCTCTCCTTGTTCTATACAAGGTTGAATGTCTGGTAAAATACCAGATGAGCCCAGCTGTTTCAAAGCACTTTAATTCACTTTTGACCAAGATATTCACATCTTCATTGCATATACTGAATGAATGCAAAAGTTGAATTTAACAGGGTCAGACTGATGTTCCCTTATCCCTCAGGGAATCTTTGTCTAATTGTGTATGGACCATGACAGCAGGCTCTTTAGATATTTGTTTAGATCTCTCTTATGAAATGTCTCTCTCTCTCTCAAACAAATAAATCACTGATTTTAGGGCATAAAAATACATGTCTGTAGATTAAACCCCGGTTTCCTGGTAAAACAAACCATGTATAAACCTCAGAAGGATTTTGGCAAGTAATTGAAATCTTTCAAATAAGCAACTGAATTGAACAAAATCCCTTGGTAATGTAAGCTGAGCTCTCTGGAGGTCAGTAGAACAGGGGCTTCCTGTAGGAAAGGGCTTGAGCAATGCTCCCAAGACCTCTGCAGATTCATTCAGGCAAAGGCAAAAAGGTTTTTCCTTGAAAGTACTCCTCACTCTTCAGCTTCTTACTTTTATCAGGAGCTGTGGCAACATGGAAACTTAAAACTGCTGAAAACAGAGCACATGTGCCTGAATGGAAAAGAAAAAAATATAAGAGGGCATATCCCTCAATTTGACTTGGCTTAGGCTTCTGGGAGACATTTGACCATCATGGACATATTCACTCTGCAGTATTTCTCTTAGCTCAGTCATTGTCATACCAGCATTGCATTGTGTCATTTGCAAAGCTGTGTTGCAGTGCCTAATGGCTTTCATTTATTTCAAGATATTTTTCAACACTCTTAATTCTTCTAGGTTCTTCTGAAGCAGCCATTTGAATAATTACTCAAGACAAGCATATAGAGCTACCAGCTCATCCTAGTTCTACTCCATTCCATATTTCTAGGTGTTTTTTTCTCACTGAAATGACTATATCCTAATGAATTACCATGCATTTTCAGTATGGCACTGCTATGTTGATCTGAAGTTTGCCCCCTCCATCTTTAGGAATGCAGGGCTGCAAGGGTGCTGTTTCTGGTACATGCCTTTTCCTTGGTTCTTCCCAAGTAATTAGGTTTGCAAAGAGCTTTTTATTTTTTATTTATTCATTTTGTTTGCATCGACATTTATTTTGGACTCTGTTGCCATGGCAAGTTAAAATGGATGATTCCTCCAGTAGCCTGTCAGTTTGTTTCCAAAAATTTGTCTCTGTCTCTACAAAGTAATTATTTTTGCTGGCATCCATGTCCCTTCACTAGTTTTCAGATGGACCTGATGTCTCTTTCTCTCAGCGTGAGGGCTTTTGAATGCCTGCCATTGCAAGATTGTTGTTGTTGCTGCTACTTTTGTCTTTCTTCTGGTGCAGCATCCTCACAGACCTTCAAAATCTCGCACTCCCCAAATCCCAGCACTCTTGTGTTTCCTGCTTTTGCAAATCATGGCTCTATAAATGGCAGTTTCCAAGATGGTTTTTGTCACTTTTGATATTTTCTTGTCTACAGGAATATATCAACTACCAAGGAATGTCTATGACAAATGGAAATCAGCATTCTCTCAGAAATCATTGCAGATAATGGCCCTTGGCATTGGTCCCTTCAACTGCCTGCTCCAAAAGGGTTTATTCTGCATGCACCATAGCAAAGCATCCACCTTTTGAGGACCAAACTGGTATCAGTTGCCATCAGTTCTAGTTTTCAGTTATTAAAACCATGCTACCAAAATATATACCTTTATAGATAAAACATATATGGATAAAAAGGCAGTATTTCCTCTCTCTTGCAGCACCAACCCATCTTTTCCCATTTAGCAAAGCTCTCCCATATAATGTGTAAACTTTGCTGACTGCAAAAGAGTGAGAATCCTCATTTTGGGGTATTTGGAAGGGCTTTTTATGCACAGCCCTGTTAGATTCATTCTTCTGCTCATTGAAATCTTAAGGCTCTCAGTGTCTGTAATTTCGAAGTACCAGCAGGCTCAGCCATGTATGATGACACACAGACTGAATATTAATCAGCATTTTGGTCAGGCTGAAGTGATTTATGGCTGCTTTGCCATGTGCATCTGCCACACTGCACTGGAGGCAGTTTGCTTGTAAGCCCATTGATAAAATGGCTCATGACAATGACAATGGCAATGGTCTCTTAAGAGCTACATCTCTATAAAAAACCCAAGTAATGCTAGTGAAAACTCCCAGGCACTGGAAGCTGACAGACTCTGCAACTAAATTCAACATTTAATTCACCATGAGGAATACAGTGGCTTTGACAGCCCACCCCTGGTAGCCCTGCCACCTCTGGCTTAACCTCCAGAGTTCCTCCCTGGCCCCTTTGGCAGCCGTGGCTGCTCCTCATCCGTGCCCAGCTGTCAGCTCAGCACAGCTCCCGACGTCCTCCCTGCAGCTACCCCAGCTTTTGTTAATCACACAGGCAAAAATTTAACACCCATCCTGCTGAAAGTAGCCCGCTGATTTCAGAGGGAGCAGGATGTTGCCAAAGCAGTTTGATTATTCACTTCAAGTAATATTTTTATTTTTTAACAAAGGTGTTTACTTTTCAAACAAAGACCATTGGCTAAGCCATGGCAACGAGAGTGTCTGTGTAGCCAGAGAACACTTATTATATGGGTGGGTGGTTTGGATGGTCTTGAATACATAATTAAATTTGTTTTTCCTTTCAGCTCCCTGTGGTGTGTTAGTTTTTTATATTTAAAAGTTATCCCATCTTGAAGACAACTGTTTTTCATTATTAAAAGGACATTTTAAATGCACTTAGTAAAACCAAGCCTCCTTCCTTTTATGTCTCAATCTTTTCCTTCTAAAGAAGTCCTTTGGTGCCTATGATCAGCTTCTGCAGTCAAAATGTTCCTCTAAACATTTTCTAAAGGTCTAGAAGCCTTGTACACTTAATGCAATAAGGTCCTCATTTCCTGATCCTTAAAATATTCAGCACCAGCTTGTATGTTTTATACTAGATCAGCCAAATTGAGGCTATGGAGTGTTTCCCCTGCTGTAGAGGAAAGAAGCTCCTGCATACTCCTGGTACATAAGTGACCAATACTGCAACAAGCTGAACTTCTGCAGTCCCAGTGGGATGCACCAGTGACTTTGAACTATGGTTTGTCAGCATGAGTGGACCCCATCAGTTTTGGCAGTGACAGCCCAGTGGGCTTTGTGGGAATACAAAGTCTGTCAAATTGAGTAGGTGACTCAAAAGAGATGGGTGGAAATTCTCTAAGAACAAGTGTGATAGGAACAATTTGAGGTGAGGATCAAACCCACAAATGTGGGGCTGGAGTAATTGGCAGTGAAAGCAGCACAGTGAAGTGAATTTGAAGATTATGATAGAGTATTATGATAGAGTTAAAATAAGAATATAAAATGTCATTTGTTTGTGAACCAACACCATTCTTTTCTAACTACTTCTTTCTGTTTGTTGCCTAGTTGTCATTAGAATCACAGGATGTTTTGAGTTGGAAGAGATCTTCAAAGGTCATCTAGTGTACCCCCACCCTGCCATGGGCAGGGACACCTTGCACTAGACCAGGTTGCTCAGAGCCCCATGCAGCCTGGTCTAGAACACTTCCAATGACAGGGCATCCACAGCTTCCCTGAACAATCTCTTCCAGTGCCTCACCAACCTCACAGCAAAGAAATTCTTTATGTCCAACTTAAACCTACCACCTTTCAGTTTAAAACCATTACCCTTTGTCCTGTCACAACAGGCCTTGGTAAATGCTTGTCCATGACTTTCATAGAAGCCCCATTTATACATTGAAAGTTTGCAATAAGGTCTCCCCAGAGCCCTCTCTTCTCCAGGCTGAGCAATCCATGTCCCTCAGGATTTCTTCATCAGGGAGGCATTTCAAGAGTGTTAGGAGTGTCATAGCAAGGTTCAGATAATGTAGCTGAGCTGGTGAAGGTCAAGCCTTGTGCCTCAGTGATAAGAGATGAAAAGCATATATATGGAAAGTCTGAAGGAACTGGGTACCTAAAAAAAGAAGATTGAGGAGAACATGGCATGTTTCTTTTATGTTAATATTGCTACAGGGAGGACAGGAAACCATTGTGTTCCATGTTCAGTATGGGAGAGAATAAGTCTGTTCATAAACAAAGGCTTCATATTGGAACAGAAAAAACCTTTACCTGTATAAGGGCTCTGAAACACTGGCTGGCAAATTATGTGTGAAAACCTCTCACTGAATGTTTTCAAGAACAGGCAGATGACCCTCTACTGTGAAGGATTTAGTGTGCTTGATCCTGCCTCAGTGCAGGTTATTGGGCTACAGTTTTTGGTGTGTGTTTCTTTTTAGCTACAAAGTTCTGTAATGTACACTCTCCTTGGAAAATCTGGGAGAAATTAGAGTTGAGTCCAAACAATCAGGCTGGGACTGATACTCATGTCTAGATGAAACAACCCAAATATGAAGGCGGAAATTCAACTAAGTAGCTACTATTAAAAAAGGACTATAAATAAATTGCCTAGAGTTTGAGACAGCCCCATTACTGTGGGAAATCATGAAAGAAAGGTTATTTTTAACTTTCCTGTTGGCTTTTCTATGGCAGTTAATCTGGTGATTTATTGAAACACATTTGTAATGATTTCACTAATATACATGGCAGGATGAAAAATGCCGTCTTTAATGAGTTTTATGTGATTCATAACAAACTGCAGACAGTAAAAGCCTGATGACATTTTTAAATTCTACAGGACAAGAAAAAATTCAATTTTAAAAGCAGGAAACTAAATTCTGAGAAGTGTTCCCTCTTTAATTTGCCATTAAACCCAGGCAGAAGTGATGATTATAAAAGGCTCCCTAATTAAATGCTAGTCTATTGAGTCAATACTACAAGGAACTGAAAGTCAGTTGGGATAAAACAAAACCATGCAACTATCTGGAATCTGTTGTTTGCTCTTTTGGTCTTTGCCAAGCATGCTTTTGCTTAAAATTACTTCTCACATAACCAAATAATATTATAACAGAAAGGAATAAAGTCAGCAAATGTAATGTTCTCTTACTGGAATGTCATATTATGCCATAAGAGGCATTTAATTTGAAGTCTAAGAGCTAGTTACAGTTATTTTAAAAACAGAATTAATTTTTCCTTTGTACACAGAGTCTTTCCCCATTTTGGTCCAATCTATAAGTCTACACAAGTAACTCTGCTAATTGCCCAGCCATTTGCTCATCTCCATTAAAATGGCTCAATACTCAGATAAAAATAGATAACAAATGGGTAACCCTTTTAAGGTTTGGAGGTTTTCTTCTTTACATGCTTAAGAGTGGGCTTTTGAACTTTTCCAAGTAAGAAGAAAAGAAGACTGAATCTCTGATGACTAGCTTACTATAGCTTTAATTCAAATCTGAATCTCCCATTAAGGTCATCTCTGTAGTGGTTTGAAGTTTTCCTTTTCGTTAACCTCTGCATTGAACTGAATATTCCTCAGATTCCCTAATTAGTTACAGTTGGAGCTTTAGAGACTTTCAAGACTTTCCTCTTTGAGCAAGGAAGAAAAAGGTTCAAACAATGGTCAGGAAGCCCTAAAACCTCTTATCTCTCAGCAGTTCGATTAGACAAGAAGAGTACTGTCTTGATGGATTGAAAGTGCTCTGTACCAGATAAGAACAGGAAAGATAAGAACATTAGGATTTTTTTTTTTTTACAGAAGAAAGGACTGCTTTCCTTTTAAGCACTATCTTTTCTTCATTCATTTACACATTGCAGGAAAAAACAGAATGTGTTTGCAATTAATATTTATGCTTACACACTCATTGTGCCTCAATTCTTTAACAGACACAACAGAATGATGTAAGATTAAATAATGGTCGAATCTTACTAAGTGCCTTTTTACATGTTGTGCAGCCTTAGTGATGCTGGAAAAGAAGGTAGAAAAGGTGATGGTATAGAAATAAGCAAAGATTTGCATTTGTTCAATGTATTCACATTTAGATAGCAATGAAAGTAAATATAGGTGTGAGAAAGACACTGGCTGCCCTGGAAGATGGTTGTGTAAATGTTCTATATATTTTTCTCCATTCAGTGGGTTAGTTGTTGCTTTTCTGACAGTTGCTTTCCATTAATGACTTTGATTCTGAAAGGTCTTAGAAGGAAATTGTTTACAGATATTTTCCTTTGCTCTGACAGAAATATGAAGCCATTTTCAATCAGCTTCCTCCTGTTCTGCATTTGTGTCCCAGCCTTTTCCCCGTTTAAGTCAATCAGGACCTAGCCATCCACTTAAACTGGAGCAGATGAAGTTCTCTACCTAGCAGTGGCTAAAGAGCCAGGGAGATGAATGTTTTCTATAAGCCAATGGATATTTTAATAGCTCAGCCTTTTTTCTAGTTGGTTTAACTATGTCTTCCAGTGCCAGAGAAAGAGACCTTACAGTTCTCCTTTTGAGGAGCCTCAGGGCTCCATTTGTTTCCAGGTAGACTTTGGACACTTTGCATTAAACAGTTCCACTCACAATTTTCCTAAGACCTCACAGTCATAATCGAATGTAAATCATTTAAAAGGCAAAAACAACCTGATACAGCATAGAAAGATTTTAGCTGTATGTGGTATATTTTTTTTCTGGTCATTGTTTAAGAGCTACTCTCTAGAGACCTCTTGTAGCTTTTATGGGAATCTATTTATCATTACATGATGTTAATTCAAGTGCTTTCATTGAACCAACATACTTCTTGCCTCTACATTTATAATTGCACAGATTTATGATGCTGTGAAGTTCAGAAGCTTGGGCAATCTGGTGCAGATTATGTTTGGGCCAAAGCAGCATATTGCAGCCATCCTTTCTAGTACCTTTCCTATAACTTCACATGGACTGAAACAGCTGAGGTGGTCTGGGATCCATAACATCAAACTATTTACACATGAACAAAGTTAACTTGAGAACTCAGAAAGATTTAGAGGAAATGGACTAAACTGTAAGTTTCATTCTACAATCACGTCTTAATTACTTTTCACTTATCAGCTACTGCTGGCTTTTGATGAATCCTATGGAGGACCTGGCTTGCATACATGCCTTTCTTGCTTGCAGAGAAGTAAAGAAATCATCAGAACTTCTCAGGAGAAATCTGGCTCTACTGAGAGTCAGCAGTCAGTGGCAAGACTCCTGCATGCTTCAGCAGAGTGAAGTCTTTGCACTGTGGTGCTGCCCACAGGCAGTTATAACAACAAAACAGAAAAAATATTTTGGCTATTGAGACATGGAGAGGAAGGAGCTGGAGGAGATTTCTGTAAGGTGGTGGAAGATAAGTGACAGCAATGAAGACGAGGAGGCAAAAGAGCTAAGGAAAAGGAGGAGGTAGAGCATGGAGCAAAGGCAATAGGACAGCTGTAAGAAGAGGCAGGGGTGTGGAAAATTGGGAGTGGAACTGAAATAAGTGGAGTTGCTTTTCAGATCAAAGAAGGGAGTATATTTTAAATTGGTTCCTTCAAGGAAATGACTGTGGTGTGATGAGTGAACTGAGAGGGTTAAAAGCCTTCAGACAGACAACAGGCATAAAAGACCTTTCACTGCATTTAGGTCCAAATCAGCCCTGCCAGAACAGTTCATCCCACCTCTGTCTTGTTCCCAAGGAACTTTTTCCCTCACAGATGGACTGGGGTTGTACCACGAGTCAATTGAAAACTACAATCCATAGGACAGTGTCTGAGGGCCTCTTTCCTTAGGACCCCATAGCCTATGATATACAGTCCATCGTGTCCTGTACCAAAATGTTGGCTTCTCATACAAAGAGGTGAGAGGAGAGTGGAACTGAAGGCTCAAACGTCTGTAAGAAAGAACAACTGCATGCAGCATATGAATTAGCTGACCTCTGACCATGTGAGAGAAGATGTGGTTCTCTGCATGCTGCTATGAAGCTTCCTGCAGCACCAACAAATACCATAGCACTGCTCTGGTCTTTGAAGTCAGATATTTAGGTTGTGACTGTCCCATTGAGTGACCCATACTTGGGACTGTCCTTGGGCATTGAGGCCAGCTGGTGTGCAATGACTTGCACATGTACTTTTCTATCTTCCAAACCTACAGATGAGCTTACAAGAGACAGACAAAGAGATTCTCCTGACTTCCAAAGCAAAGACAAATCTGCACCTAGACTTGGACAGCAGTGCTCCCAGACATATGCTAGCTCCTCTGACTGTTTCTCATCTTGGAAAAAGCTAATTAGTCAGGTCAAAACCTTGCCAGAAACTAGTCTGCTGGCTGAACAGCACAGATGGGTGAATGACTAGGACTGAGAACATTGCTTGGTGTATTTAACTCAGCATTATAGAAACATTAATGCTGTTTTTCTATGTGTTACTCATATTGATTACTCTGAGAAGGATCATTCACAGGTTATTTAAGTATTTATAACTCCAGTAGCAATAGGAGTCTGGGCATCTTTTTGCACCTCAGGATATAGTGATCCCACACCACAGTGTGAAAAACAAGAATATTTCCAAAGGCCATGGAGGGAATTTGATGAGTCAAGTTCTCCACACCTGGACCACTTTGCAGGAGCCAAGGCTGTAGAGCTCCCCACAGACATGCTCTTTATTGAAGCACCAGGAGGCATGTGCTCTTGGATCTGTGTGTGGTAGTCTAGACCTGCAAGGTCACCAAGATGCAGCAATCAGCTTAGAAGGTGGCTTCAGGAACAAAGGTATTCTTCATCGTTTCCATTGGGTGCCAGAGAAATCCCTGGTTTAGCATGTCTCCATTCTCACAGCTGGAGGGCTGGCAATTGCCTTCCTTTCTTGGCTGCTATCCAACACTGAGTCAGATGGGGGACTAAAAAATACCACTTCACATGCACTTCTGTTGCTGCCTTTCCATTCACAAATGTAAAAACATCCTTGATTTTTTTTGACAAAAATGTAAACAAGGAGACTGGCTGGCCCAGGGGATCTGTAATAGGATATAGAGCCTTTCACCTCTGTCTTATGAACAGAACATCATACCCCTCTGATGCACATTTTGTGGCTTGTGAGAAGAGAGCTGGTGGTCTGAGCCTCAGTGTCATGTGTCTGCTTCAGGAAGCCACACGATTTGGGACTGATTAGCCTCTTTGTTGGCAGCCCCCACAGAGGGGCTGGTGGTGAGCTGGTACCTCCTGTGCAGAGATAAAACACACTGATTGTACAAGGGAAACTGGTCTCAGTGATGCTGATCTTGCTTTTGTCCCCTGACTAGTAGCCAGCCTTTAGCCATCTGTAGGAAAGCTAATCATGACCATGAATTTACTTACAAGACTGTAATGAAAGCACTGTAAATCATACATATGCATTTTTGGTGACTCAGATATGCAATGCTGTATCTGGCAATGTTGTTTGGATGAGTAAAGAAGGAGTTTTAATGAAATGGGTGCCAAAATCTGACATTGCATCACCTGGCTCTGAGCAGTCCTTCCGTGCCCCTGACTGCAGCCCCTGCAGAGCTGCTGGCTGTCCCTGTCTCCAGGTGAGGGAATCCAACCTGCCTGGTGCTCACGTCTCTGCAGCAGGAGGGATGTGTGTCTAAACTTTGCAGACAGCAGGGTCACCCCTTCCACATTGCCCAGAAGGAATATCTCCAGTCTCAGCATTTCTGGTGTAGGGCTCTGAGGCTTAATCCATCAGCTAAGGCTGTATGGATCATCTGTGAGGGGAAATCCCCAAACTTAGCAATATCAGTAGGTTTCATGGGAGCTCTTTGCTTACAGCTGTTAAGTACATGAATAATATCTGCAAATGCTTCTCTTTGTGATATTCTGTTAAAATACAGTCCTCACATTCCTGTTAATTCACCAGTGTCTGGGAATACTCCCAAGTTCTGCCCTGCCTTCAGAATGCTTCCAACTTGGGTGCAACTGACCTGAATTTGGTTGGATTCTGGGATGTTGTACAAGTAAATATCTAAATTTAAACTGGATGTGTGACTGGCTATTCATAGCTGGGCTCATCCACACTGGGCTCTTAGTGCCTCTTGACATAGGCAAATGTATTAAATTAGGGCCAGGTGTATCTCTGCAGGCAGTTTTCACTAATAATAGGGAGTCTCCTAACCTCCAAACAATCAAGTAGAAAAGAATTGTAAGAGAAAGTAGCTGGACACAAATTTTCCATTAGCTTCCATTAGCTGTGGTGGTAGGTCAGGCTATTGCAGCTCCTTTGCTGCTCAGCTCTGCTCTCCTGTCAGATGCTGCTGCCTTGAGGAGAGTCCTCAGCTACTTCAGCAGAGGATCTGATGGCTTAGCTCCAGACCACCTCCTGCAGAAGTTCAAACTGAGCTCTCAGGGTTAAACGAGCTCTGGGGGAGAGTGGAATAATATCTTGAGCTATTTCATCTGTTCACTAAATGAATTTATCTAGACCCTGAATTCAGAAGAAACCGAAAGAAAAACATTGTGCTAAGAAGGCAGCAAAAAGAAACTGACTATTCTAAGTCTACGACTGCAGCTCCTCCGTGGATCCAATTCCAACATTCTCCCATTATTCCCCTCTCTTCTTCCCTGTTCACAGCACTAATTTGCCCTCATTTATCCATAAGTCAGGTCTTCTGTTGTGTTAAATGCAAGAAAACAGCAAAGATGACACAGTATTGGGCACAGTAACATGCAGAAGTAGGTGAGGCTTTTCATCAGGCCTGGAAAGAAGTGAGTAATAAAAATGTCTGACATAGGAGTATTCAGATTGAGGGTCTTCAGACACAGCACACAGCTGTTTTCTGATTTTACTGGTGGGAGTGAGCACTGGGTTACATGATTACTGGGGTCCAAATGCACTGATAAAGTAAAAGTCAGCTAACTACCCCCTCATATAAACTGATTGAACCAAATTCCTCTGAAACCTTGAAATAGTGCAGCCAAAGGATCTGTGAAAGCACCAACATCCTCTCTGTAGGATCCACAAGTACTGGTTTTCCCAGTCAGATGGAAGAAGACAACCCCAAACACTGTGAGAAAAGCACCCACTGGGCTGCCAGCTGCCTGACTGGAACATGGGATGTCAAAACTCCCAAAAAATCCCTGTCCTCTAGAGATTTCTATTTCTTATTTTTTTTTTTTAGATAAGTCATTCAAGTCAATTCAATTCCTAACCATCTGCTTCTCTTAATAACCCTAATTCACCCTTAATAACTCTTAATTCATTGCCCTCACATTTATTTAATCTAAGCTCTTTCTTGCTTATATTCTGCCCACATTGTAGATTTCAGGAACTTGCTTTAAGTAAATCAAAGAAATATTGTTGATAATATAATTACAGTAAGAAAACCTGGGGTTCTTGATAATTTTTGGGAAAGCAAAAAGGCCAGAAGGATTTGATCTGAGAAAGTTCTTAAGAAGCCAAATCCTAGAATGTACACTTCAGTGGTCACTTTATGTATGGCAATGCTTAAGACTCACCTAGAACTTCCCTGTTCAGTTTGAATGTGGAGTATTTAAACCCAAACACTCTGGGAAAAAACTTCCTCTCTTTGTAGGCCCCCAAGTTCTGTAGTTTTGTTTGCATCAGGGCACAGATCCCACTGGAAAGCATAGGGGACCTGACCTAGCCAGATGGTTTGGGTATTTTCTTATAGGCAAAGCCATGAATTTGAGTCCTTTCAAACTAAACTACTTAGTGGTCCATTGACACAACTGTGATACAAAAAGTAGATGTAATGCCAAGGTTGGAAATTTCCTTGTCACAACCCTTCAGACCTGGTGAGAGAACCACCTGAACTGGTTCAGAGGCCAGCCTTGATTTCTAGAAAGGCTTGAGGATTCAATCCTGATTTTTGCATCGTGTTTCATACTCAATTCATATAGATGCTGGCTGAACCTTACTCTGCTGAAGTTCTCTACGCTGAAGGGCACTGAAGATGTGTTCAAGGGAAATGGTTGAAGATGTTATGGTTCTCTGTCACTACTGCTCCTCCTCTAAGGCACTACTTCATGAACAAAGCAAAGCTGGAAAAACAGTGTCTTCTCAGGCTTCAACCATTTCAGTTAAAATTGTTTTATTTATTTGAACATACCTTTCTGTCGCAGGAATGGGTTGTTAATTCCAGGAATGAGGCAGAGTGCAGGATTCATTCTTAAATTGCAGTAGACAGATTTGTTAACCTGTTCCTCATCTCTTCCATGGTCTCTTCAAGTTTAGTCTCTGACAGCCTTATGCCTAGATTTAAAATTGTAGTTTCTACTTTGCTACTGCTTACAGCAAGATCAGATAATCCCAAATGTACTCCTTAATATTTCATCATCAAAATTTTCCACTAACACAGAAAGCAAGATAAGCACCATCTCTAAATTACTTGAAATGCTACAAGAGGACATAAAAAATATTTATTCTCCTTCCCAAAAAGCCCTGCAAATCTGTCTGATCTTAGCTTTGTTTAGCTCCAGTTAAAAGTTTCCCCTGTGTCTCTGTACTTGCCTCTTCAGTGGATGCTGTCAATAACTCCAAGTCAAGACTGAAATCCATTCACTGCAACCAACAAAGATCAGTGTCTGGCAAATCAGCATCAAATGTCTGAGTTTGGGGCCCATAACCATGAAGGCAGAATATCCTGGAAAACACAGAGAGATTGGACACACAAATCTATACCCTGCAATAAAGATTTTCTCTTGTACAGCTTGATGTGTCACGATAGTCATGATCTCCTTCTGCTCTTACAGAGATGTGAAAGTTCACTTTATTTAAACATTCATATGTTTCGAGGTGCTAATTGATAGCCTGCAGTGCTTTGAGCCCTCTGTGTTTTTGCCACCCATCTGTTTTGCCTCCTGTCTGTTAACACAGCTGGTGAAACTCATATACAGGAACCCCTTCATTCCAGGGTTCTTTAAAATCCCAACCTCTGAATGTCCAATTAAACCAATCAAAAACAATTAGGGAATGTGCAGCTAAAGCAATCAACGCTGCAAAGCAGCCTTTGGAAAGGCAATGCTAACTGGTGTGTTTTTGTGCACACACTGATTTATTAGGTTATACAGTGATGATAAGATAAAATTGCAATGAGCCTGGTGGGGAGCCCAGAGGTCATGATCTCTACATTATCACTCGATTTATCTGATCTATATCATGAGGGCTTAATGGTAACTGTTGTTTTTTAAAACAATACCTTTTGTTCTCTGTTAATGTACTCCTTGTTGTCTTTGGACAGCAATCTAAACAGTCACAGCCACCTGATGGTAAGTGTTGGCAAGGTGATAATCAGTTTGCCTGCCTTATAATCCCTACAGGAACAGATGGATTAAAAAATTTTTAAAGGGTGTTATAAATTACAGTAGAGTAATAATGACAGTTCAATTGTTTGTGATGAGAGATAAGGTTAGTAAGGAGAAATATTTTTTTACCAGATTAACTGGTACACTTGCAAACAACAGAGAAGTTTTGTCTCACACCTTTGTACTATATCTTGACTCTTTCCCTTCTGCTGGAAGCAAAGAATCTTTTCTTTGTTCCCTCTGAAATCTCAAATAGGGACATGAAATGATCAGGAAAGACTGAAGTCCTTGCAGGACCCTGTGTGCATCCCAGAGTTGGGTGTGTTACTCTGCCCTGCGTGTGAGGTTTGGTGGAAAGTGGCTGGAGATGGGGACCCCGTGAGCCACAGAAGGGCCTAAGGAAATCAGCCATGGACAATCTGTGGTCAAGTGCTGGAACAGAAGGAACTTTTTTTCCATGATGAATGTAAGCCTCCTGGAATCTCCTGTAAGCCTCCTGATGAATCTCCAGCCTCCTGGAGATCAGTGAATCCCTCCTAGGTTGCAAAATCTGTTGTAGGCATAAGTTTGATTTCTCCAGGGGGATTTGTAGCTCTCACTATTTCACATGGCCATTTCATAGAAATGAAACCTAAGGAAACTCTGTTTATAGGTACAATTCTGTATATGAACATGACTGAGTTCCCTGTGACTGCAGTTTGAACACCTGGATCACACTCAGCCCCAGCACATGCAGTCAGTATAATCAGATGTAGAGAGTTACTTGACACATCCTAAAGAAGGTGCTGAACTGTGGCTATGAGGGCTGACACCCTAAATCATCTCTTTCATGGGTCCAGCTTTTTACTGTACATCACCTTTCCTCACACAGGGTCATATCACATCCTGAATCATATTTCTTGCCCTCACTCTATCTTTTCCATTTTTTCCAGATTACTCCTCGATACTGGGTCTCAGTAATATTTACTATTATCTTACTTCAGAAGACATTCTATGTCTGCCTAGCTCCCCTCTTTTTTTTTGTTTTTTTTTTTAGATCAATGCATTGATGCAGGGAAGGTGTATAATAACTCCTATCAGTTGTATTGGACAGAAGTGCTTGGTATGTAAATTCAGCACCATGAGCTGGAGACCCCTCACATTAAATTTTCTGAAGATCTCTGGTCTCCTAACAACATGGTAGTGTGACTCATGGTTTAGGATGTTGCTATGTAAGACCTGCACGTTCTTATAGTCTTGACAGAATATTAGTTGTACAATGAAGTTTGTATAACAAAGAAATCCTTCAATAGAAGGAAGAGCATAATTTTAGTGTTTCTGGACAGAAAAATGGCTTTTTAAGGTAAACTAGACCAAAGCACTGGAATCCTTTAGAAAAAGGAAATTTAGGTGACTCAGGAAGAAAGTAATTCCCTAGGCTGCCTTCCATTATTTCTTATAAATTCTCAGTTCAATTTCAGCCCTGGAGCAGAAGGATGGATTAAATGGCTTCCTGAGATGCCTTTACATTTATTTCCTGTTATGACTTTTCAGAGCTTACGAGAAATGAAGGTAGAATGAAAGGAACGCTCCCCATAGCTGTGGTTCTTCCAGACAGTCCCTGAAATGTGTTTTTCCATTAAACTGTTAGTTTCCAGGTGAAGAACTAGTAGAGTTGGTACAGGTGATGATTTAATAATAATAATAATAATAATAATAATAAAAACCTATTCAATAACAAATAATAATCACAGAGAAAGCCTGAATTGCAAAACCAATTAATTTTTTATCAGAACAATAAAAAATGTCATAGTTAATATAATTTGCTTATCTGGTTATTTTGCTATATAATAATATGCAGCAACTTGCACTGTTCATGTGAAATATGAATAGCCATGTTGAGTGATGTTCCTGGTACAGACATAATGGCAGCGTACCTACTAAAGAAATGAACTAAAGGAATTATCTTTTTTCCAGAAACATCTGAATTGACAGGAAGCAATTAAACTAAACATTCAACTTGACAGCAGGAGTGGTTTTCGAGCAGTGAGGATAATGAAGAATTGGAAGAGAATGCTTGGGGAAAAAAGGAGAAGATCACTACCAGAGAGGAGGAATATATGTGAGAAAGTGCATCTTTGAAGTTACATTTGCACAGAAGGGTGGGTTGGATGACTGAGCCCAGCTGGAAGCATTTCCTATGATGGCAGCTCAGCCTCCCATTCTTCTTTCCTTATCTCCAAACTATGATATCTGTGAAGCCTCTTCATCTGGAAAACCTAACCATAGAAGTTGCAGGAAAGTCTGGTTTGATGAAGTCTGCTGTTGGATGTTAGACATCAGCATAGAGGACATGGTCTCAGACTCCCATGGAACCTCCAGTGAGCCTCCAGCAGTTCCTCATGTGACATCCTTGTGATTTATTTTCAAGTGGTGTTCAGTGTTTGTGCTGACTGGCAGGCATAGGCAGGGACCCAGACCTTGATGATGACGATGATGATGATGATGATGATGATGATGCCTGCAGAGGAGCCTGTTCCTGTCAGCAAGAAGTTGTTTCTTCTGGGAGGAGCTTGCTGTGACCCCTTAGACAGTTGATTCCATTTGTAGCTGTCTCTATCACAATGTGTCTAGGAGGCATCTGCCTCCTAACTTCAGAAGGTTGGGTCACTTCGAAGGACAAGAGGAGCAGAAAGATAAACCACTAATGGCAGCAGAAATGGCATTACCTGTATGATATTCCAGGCTGGAAGAAAGGCAGACCATTAAAGATACACACCCTAAGGCAAGGAGCAGACTTTTCTGTGGAAAAGGGAAGCTGTAGACTCTAACTTCGGTGTATGAGAGTAGACCAATGCAGACAGCAGATCAGGAACACTGAGAAAAACCCCCAATATTACAGGACAATAGCTAGCAACACAAAATACCCTGTTTTATTTACCTTACTGAAAGAATCTGTCTGGAAAACCACATAAAAAGTTATGTTAAATAATGTAAATGGCATTTAGCCACCATGTCAAGAGCAGGCCTGAGGGTCCCATGTGGGTTCACACAACAGAATTTTCTCCCCACCAACCAAAGAAAAACACTTCATTTGTGAGGTGAAGGAAATAAAATATATACAGGATTGTGTTTAAAACAGGCAGTACATCTCAGAGGGAGAAAAGCACAGCTGAACTCAGCTGAGTTCTGTAGTGTCAGAAACCAGAGACACACTGAGTAAGAACTGCTGCTGTCTGGATATATGAATAATCTATTCCAGTTTTGGGCCTCCACCTGAGTACTGGGGAAATCCACAGGCAAAGTCTGTCTGTGGTTTAAATCTTGACCCGTATTCTCTGAGATGCTCTTTCTTTAGTAGCAGCAGTAATTCTTTTGAAGGTTAGTCTAGTCAAGCTCTGCAGGACAGCTGCAAAGAGTGTCAGTGCAGAAAGGCAGCAGAAATGGAAAACAGGATAGTTCATATGGGACATCCAGCCTTTACATTCTGCAGAATCTGATCTCACAAGAGAGCCAGGAACTGCTCTGCAGGAGTGATCATTGGGATGGAGAGACCCAGACTGATGATCTGATGTCTTTGTGCGACTCCTCAGCAGCACACAGACCAGTGCCAGGGAAGGTGTAATGGAGCTTGTTTCTCCTTGCAACCCTATACCAAAAGCATGGCATTAGGTAAGGGAAATAAGATTATTGTAATTCACAGTGGGACTGAATCTGCACCCACAACCTGAACATCACAAGAGTTCAAAGGTGAGGGGTTCAGCTTGCCCAGACCCAAAGGTTTAATCACAACATGCCAGTTATGAAGGTATGAGGACAGAAAGTGCAGTGGCCAACATTTCCTAAGCAATTCTTGTTATGTTCCCTCAGGGTCTGCAAAGCACACGTGCTTCCTGTGGTTGTGATGGGGAGGAGGGAGATGCCAGGCTGGGGGAGTCCCCTCTGCACCACGCTGGATCTCGTGCTGCACTGGAGCTGAACCCAATGGGGGTGTTTGCCTGGAAGCCCTGAGTGGTTCCAGATGTGGCACTGTGGGGTGGTGTGGGACCAGCACAGGCAGCTGCCTCTGGCATTTGGCAAAACCCAGGAGGGCAAAGCTGCCCTAGCTACATGTAAATGCTTTCTCATGAGGTAGTAAACCCTGCTAATGAGCAACCTGGCTTTTCTTGCCTTTTACCAGGCTAGTTCTCTGATATGAATTCTTGATCATGCTTGATTCTTAATCCAGGTATTGTGAATATCAGTGAGTTGTGCCTTATCTCTGTTAGCTCTGAAGATCCTCACTGCTCTCTGCAGAGGGCCAGCCATCACAGTGGTCACTAGTGTCAACATTCTGCTGTGTGGCTTGGTCCTAGCCAGCTTTCAGCCATGGCATTGACTTGTGCCCTGGAAAGAGAACTGCCTTTCTGAAGGTGATCTTGCTTTGGTGACCTCTAAGTGGTCAGTTATGAGAGCAGGCGAGTCAGTGACCCATTTCCAACAGAGGTACTTACAGACGTGCAAATAATGAACTCCCTAATTGGTGCCAGAAGTGTTTCCAGTTTTACCTGTGAATATCTGGGCTGCTGCCTTCTTGTACCACATCTCTGTGTCTCAGCAGCTGCAGATGAGGCTTTCAGAGAAGCTGCTCTGGCAGAAATCACTCCATGCTGTGCACTGGAACCCATTGCAGACTCTGCACAGTCCCACACTGGGGAATGTGCTGCCTCAGAGATCAATATTCCCATCTGACCTGCTCCTCTCTTGCAGCACTCTTTGCCTGATATTTTAGCTGGTCCAAGTGGCTCCAGTGTGTAAAAGAGCTTAACAAGTAGGGTGCTGTTTGCACTGGTGCCATTTACTGTGTATGCATAATCTGGGTTTCTAAGCTTTCCGTGCAATATTTTTCCTGAAACATCAACTGCCTGGAAGATCATTTTAGCTCTGCTCACATCTCCTCAAGATCATGACAGGTATGGCTGTAAGTGCTAGCTGCAGAATTTATAAACAGGGCAAATTCATCACCCTGTGTAATGAGCTAGGCCTTGAAGATGAAGGACACCAGTTTCTTTCTTCAGCATCCTGTCTGGTCCCTGTCTGACATGCTCAAGCCGAATAGGAACCATCATGAGCATTCACACTCTGGACAGTAGTGGGAAAAAGCAACAAAGTGGCATTTCACAGGCTGAGCCACTGCTATTGTTCTACAAAAGGTCTATAAGTTAAATAAGGTCTCAAAGCTTCTCAGTAAATAAGGGCTTCTAAATAAATGCCATTAAAAAGACAGTCTCGGAAATGAGCAAATATCTTTTTCTGTGAGAGTCTTACTTTATGCTGGCCATGAAAAATATCTTTGTCTCAGTCTTTGCTGGTTTACAGTTTGATCTCTATGTTGAAACAAGTGACAAAGAGTATTTGAGATGTTCTATTTTGGGAAATCTATAGGGGAGGTTAATTTAGGTAAATCGGGAATCCTCTTGAGATTTCAGAGAGAAAGTGGCCTGTGCTGTTTTCCTGAAACACCTTCAGCTGTGGCTAGACTTGAGGAACATTAAATGAGGTCTGTAGTTGGGATGAGTCCAGAAGGATGTTTTGTCTCCTCTGGTTTGGTACAGGGGGAAGAGGTGGGAAAGGTGTTGATAAGCAGAAATGAAAAGGTTGCCACACTTAAAATGGCTGGCATTTAAAAGCTGTGAGGCACACGTTTTTTCTTTAACTCTGTGCAATGAGGAGTCTTAAGGACCAGATTCTCATGTTGCCCATACCAAACTCACTGGGGAGTAACTCCCAGATCACTCAGTGTTTACACAAGGAGATGTGTGTGAATCTGGATCTAGGAGGAAAGCCAGCCAGGCCACCATGCTGGGCAGTGGTGCAATACATCAGAGCTGGAAATCAGTCTACAGGCATTTACAGTAAGGACTAGAGGCACCCTGCTCTCACATGTACTCCCTGCACGTGCTTGGGCTCTCCCAATTTCTCTGCATATGACCTAAGATGTTTTACATTTAGTCCCTTCAGGTTTTTCCTTGAAAAAATTACTTAGCTCTGCTTCTGTGGGGGCACGTGGCCATGGAGGTTTCACGTTTGGTGGTTGGAGAGAGGGATGCTTACAAGACCTCTGCCACCCAACTCCCACCCACTGGTTTGAACACCTTGAGTCTGTATAAAATAAAGATGAAGCTGCAAGGATCTGGCAAGGGAGTTCTTGAATTGTACCTCTGGGAACATTTCCCCTTGGATTTATGAACAGTGGCACCAATCTCCTGACTTCTTCAAGGGATAGCTATGGCCTCATGTGTTTTTGTTTCCTTGTCTGTTGAGGAAATCCTCTTCCCTTGCCCCTCTTCCCCTTGGCATTAGGCTGGGCTGTGCACCCACTGCATCTCGTGTTCTGAGTGTGGGAGCAGAGCTGTGAGCTGTTGGTACATGAACAGTCAAGCTATCCTACCCACACAGGCCAATCTGACACTCTGTGCCCATCATTGCATTCCTTTGGCCTGGAAGTCCTCATTTACGCCTTTGTAATTTTATTTCACACATATTTTTGAACTAAAGCAGTCTATTGCTTCTCCCCATAGAACAATTAGGTATGTGACATTTCCACCAAAACAATAGTGTTTTCAAATGCTGTGCTAGTAAAATGCTGAAGGTTTCATTTAAAGTGAGAAAATAGATGTAAGCAACTAATAGTTTCTTCTCCAGTCCTGGAAAATGAAACCTTTCAAGGCCAAAATCTTGCAAACAAACTTTTGAACTTTTTTACAGGTAGTCTTTGAACTACTTCTAAATTAATATATGTATATTCTTTGTCATATTTTATGAACTGCTATGCTTTTCTTCACACTGAAAATAATAAACTGATGCATTCATGTAAGAGGAATCAACTAACAGACCTTTTTTCCTGCATGTGTAGGAATGTGTAACACAAGTAAAAATACTGTTTCTGTGGATTGTTCATTTTCCTAGGGCTTGTTCTCACAGAACAGGAAAAAAAAAATTTTTGTATCCTAGTGGCTTTCTTTGTGTTATTATGGACTTAAGGGGAAAAGCCCAGACCAAATAACTGCTGTGTGTGAGCTATAGACAAATAGCCAAAGCAATACAAAATATAACTAACAGTGTAAGTTGCTGGTTTGCCAGAGATAGGGGGTAAAGTCTTAGTGTAGCTTATTTCCTATTTCCTTGTGTGATTATTGTGGCAACAGCCAAAATCTTGAGCAGTGCTGGAGTGATCTTTTCACAACTCCTGTGCTGAGCAGAAATAAGACAATGTCCATTGCAAGTGAGGAGCACCACTGATGTTTTCCTGCCTGTCTTTTGAGACAGGAAGGCATAAGTTATTTCTGAGCACCATTTAGAACCTTGATTTGGTTGACAGACTGTAGATCTCTGAAGTCATATGAAATACTCTGTTTTTTAGAGCTGGAGAGCAGCAGCTACAGCACATTCAGTTGCCCTGGAACAGCTGATGGTGCCAGCAGTTCACCCTGGGGCATCTCAGGTTCAGGCAGATAAACCCCATGGATTCCCCCATTCCCTTGAAGGTGGTCTGATGAAATCAGCCTTAGCATTTGTATGGACATTTAGCTCATGCTGATGATACCAAGTAGAACGTTCTCTAGTCAGCAAAAGTTAAAAAAAATAACAATTAAAATCAGATATTTACAGTTATCCTTAAGTTCCAGAAGTCCCTCATTCAAAATTCACATACACCCACAGTGCTCCAAGCCAATTATATGAAGTCCCTACATTTGTGCTTAGCTAAGATATGTCCTCCAGTCAGTCACCAGACACCATCTGAAACCTTGAAGGTTAGAAGAGATACCACTGCCAATTTTGTCCTGTAATTAAGCCTGCTTACTGCTGGGGAAAAAAAAAAAGTCTCATTTGAATCTCATTTTCTGTTATCTAAGATAAGGTCATGCCTCTGGCTTGTCTGATGAAGATGCTGAAAATTGCTTCAATTATCCCTGCTTAACTGAGTGTAATCACTAAAATATCAGATAATTGGAGCTGCAAGGTAGTGCTGTTGGCACTAAGCCTGCAAAATGAAAGATAGTTTTCCCCAGTCCAGTGTAGAATCTTTCCTGCTCAATTTACTGTTAAGTCAGCAGTGTTTAGTTTCATTCCTTCATCTTGATATGGAAGGAGATGTGATGGAAATAGAGAAAATGTGTCATTAGACAAAGGAGGCAGAAGCGACAGGGATACCGTGTATTCATTAACATTTATAGGTATATATCTGAGATGGTGTGATTTATTGTCTCTGAAAAATTATGCTGTATAGAAATATTTCATGCAGCTTAGGGGTGTGTGTGATTTCAAAACTGTTATGTGTAAATATGTTCTGGATTAATGCCACACAAAAAGAAAAAAAAGAAGGCATCTTAATATATTGTTATTGGGATTCAGATGTGGATCCTGGAAAAACTATATTGATGATATTTCTCTCTGGTTTCGAGCTCATCCAGCAGATACACTTCATTAGCAAAGATTTGCTCTGAATGCCCCATTCTAACAGGAAGGAAACTCCTCATTGCTCTCAGCAATGCCGTGTCGAGCCCCTTCAAGGGCTTTTATCCTCACCACACTTCTTTGAGGTTGGCAAATAATGTTATCTCAAGTCAGCTAATGGCAGACTGGGGGCATGGAAAGGTTGGAGGGTCAGTCCCCCCACCCTGGGGAATCTTGAACAGGGACACAAGCAGGGAGCACACGTAGCACACGTGGAACTGAGGCATCTGCTGCCCTCTCCTGCCCTTGGCTGCATTTCCTGCAGCCAGCCCCTTCAAGGGACAGTGGGCATGCTGCAGGGTCTGCTGTGCTCTTTATTAAAGCAGGAGAGGCGCTACCAGCTTGACTAACAGTTTGCTGGATTTGGAGTCTCCTGGATTCCTCTTGAACATTATAATTCATAGCTGTCCCACAACACAGATGCATTTTTATTTGATATTTAGCTATTTATTCAGTCATTTTAGATTGGTAAGCCCATGCTGAAAGCCCAAATCTTCAATCCTAAAGACAAATAAATGAACAAGGAAACAGCTTACCATTTGCCCAGTAACATCTCTTTTGCATTTGTGGTAGGGTTTAATTACTTTCCTTGGATGTGCACATCCACCATGCAGGATTGGACCTACTCCTTAGCATTGGCTGAGAAGGGTGTACTAAACTTTTCTCAGATAGAAGATTTCCTTTCTTCGCCAGCCATTCTGCTCCCAAAAAAAAAAAAAAAAAAAAAAAAAAAAAAAAAAAAAAAAAATTTCAAAGGTGGATAGAGGGTAAAGAGGATCCCTGCTGTAGCCAGCGGAGTGGCTGCAGAGCTATGCATGGTGAGAGGGAGGGCTGACACCTCGGGAGATTTTTCATCACCATCCTGCTGTGTACCAGCTTCCTACACAGGCAATCTCCACACAAAAGAGTTAATCACAAACTCATCGTCCTGAAAAAGATCAACACAAACGACTCTTGCTTATCCATTGCTGGGGTTGTGCTAACACACACATCCAGGCTGGGCTTCCCAGGGCTGGATCCAGCTGCGTTAATCTGCTTCTATCCAGGGCAGCCAGAAGCAACTTAATCTTTCTGTCAGTCTTGCTTTTAAGGGCAACGTGAAAGTAAAGCAAGAAAAGCTCTGAGACAAGAGCTAAAAAGCTTTTAAAAGAGCTAAAAGGAGCCTGTTTTGTCCGACTGATAATTTGAATTGCCCACTTTGAAAGCTCAGCTGGTAGTGCTCAAATAGGGGAAGCAGAAGGCAGCGCTGTCATGCGAGGCTCCGAGTCCTGGGGACAGACCAAAGGCACCAATTGAGTCGGCAGAAAGAAATAGTGTAAATATTTTGCCTGCTACAGTAAAGGCCATTTAATAGAAGCTAAGGGCAACAAAAGGAATGTGGGTGGCTCAGGTGACTGAGATGTTTGCACAGACTCTTAGAGAAAGCAGGACAGGATGTATTTGTCCCACCTATTGGAAGTAGCCATGCATGTGTGGAAAAATGCATTTAGATCCCCTATTTTCATGCAGAAAAAGAGCACTCTTCCCCCTTTTCACAATAAATAAAGAAAGAAGATGGGTGCTGTCAGGCAGGGTGGTAGGGAGAAGAGGATGGAGTGAGATGTCACTGAAGCTTCCCTTCCAGTGAGACCTGGTTCAGGGCTCTTCTGGCCCTGATTTGGTGTCACAATGTATTATAGTTTAAACTGATGATGTGATGTGAACACAGTACATAATCCAAGGAAGATGAAAAAAGCAATCCTGCAAAAGAAAACATCTCAAAGGCAAGCTGCATCCACAACCCTTCCAAAGCTGAGAGAGGCTAAGCTGCATGCTCTGCCTGTATGCTCTCTATCCCAATGCACAGTGATAAAACCTTAATTTGCACACCAATGTGTGATTATTGCCACAAACCATTCCAAAATGGAGCTTGGGAAAAAAAAAAAAGAGTAATTGTTATCAAACAGTAGTAATGAAAAAATGAAAAAAAAAAAACCTTTTAACCTTTTCCTTTTTTTTTTCCTGCATTGAAATTTTCTCTCTGTGTATTCCTCTACCCTCTGGTTTACTCTGTTAAGAACAGGGATGGCTGCATCAAGATGGAATATATATCTGTGCCATACTCCATAAGTGATCCATGCTTGCATACTGCTTGCATCTGACACAATGGCACAAAATAGAAATCAGCTTGTTCAGAGAATTGCTTAGAAAGATTCTCATCCTTCTTTCTCCCACTAACAGACTGAATAAAGCAAGGATCCCTTAAAGAGAGCAGGAAAGGCCATTTTAAGAAACGTCTTCTGTGTTTCTTCCACTCAGGGAAGAGAAGATGTATTTCAAATCCTTCCATGTCAGTCCTGACCCTTTGGTGCTGTTGTGCACCTGGAAAAGCCCTACTGGCAGCATTTTCCCTGGAGGACAGCATTGCTTTCCCTGCCTCAAAAGTGCTCTGAGAAGCTGCAGGATCTTTTATAACTGTGCTTGTTCCTAACACACACCCCAGTGTTTGGTGTCTCCCAGGCTGATGCTCAGGTAAATACCAGCCTGGTGAGACATGAAACGAGACAATCCTTGAATGCCTGAATTCTGCCTGGATCTCTGGAAATGACTCAGCCAGCACACCACGAGGCTGGTCTGTGAAGGGACTGCAGAAAGCCAACACCAAGAGCTGCTGCTGCTCCTCTGGGCAGTTCTTGGCTGGGGCTGAAGGGATGCAGGGCTCAGCTCAGCCCACACACAGGTGGGCATGGTGCAGGCAGGGCAGCGAGAAATGCTGGCTTGCTCATGGATTTGAGACTTTGTCAGGTGAAGGACTCAACAAAATACAAGTATCTCAGTATTGAAGATGTATTTAAAACAGCAGGTAATGAGTAGCATAATTTTGACTCTCTGACATGGGAAAATATGTCTAAGAACGACATTTGGCAAGAGCCTGCAGGCTAAATGCTATTGTAAGCAAAGAGTGGCAAAGGGTAGGTTAGATCATAAAGAGTAGTTTTGAGGCTTTTAAGAAATATAAACAAATGGAAAGCAAGAAGTACTGGGAGATCTACAGAAAACAAGACAAAGGAAGGTGAAGGAGATTTTATATTCAGAGCAATAAAAAACAACACTGAACATTG
Organism: Buphagus erythrorhynchus; assembly: GCA_013400855.1. Taxonomy (NCBI): domain Eukaryota; kingdom Metazoa; phylum Chordata; class Aves; order Passeriformes; family Sturnidae; genus Buphagus; species Buphagus erythrorhynchus. The sequence continues at coordinate 60,971 of VZTT01057090.1, forward strand.
AATTTTAGTAAGCATTTCAAACAGCCATAATTGAGTCTTCAAAAAATATTTGCATTTTGCGTATGAGGGAAGATTAAAGAGAATGCAATTGAGGACTGAGCAATAGGAGAATGAAAGGAAATATATTAAATAATTAATTTGAATTCTTTATTTACTTACAAAACTAGAAAGCTGCTGAAGGCATTGGTTGACATTGGCAAGCAGTGGTAGAGGAAGCATAAATTATGTTCACCAGACAAGACCATCCATCCAGACACACATTTCTTATTAATTACAGGCTTATTACATGACCATTTCAGTCCTCAGTTTAAGCTACCGGGATCCCTGGCTGTGCACATCTATACCTACATTACTTTACTGTGTCTGCTGTCTATTGATATGAAGCAACACCCTTAAGGGTATTTTAAGACCTCTGGAGGCTGGGAAAGAGCTGAATAAAATAGCTACAACAATGATCTATAAAATAGGTAGTGGAACAAGAAAGGTGAAGAGAGTATACAGCTGTTCTTTGCTTCTTCCAGTATAAAAATCAAAGGGCACAAAATTAAACTACTGGGTACTACTCCCAGGGCAAACAATAAGAAACACTTCATTGACTGCATCAAATACAGTTCTACTATGTTCCACAGTTGATATGGGTTGCAAATATTTCCTTTGATTAAAAAAAACCCTAAAACCATCAGAAACATAAATGAAAGAAAAACCCATCAATGAATATTGAAAACATTAACTTTCACTCAAGACATCCCTGAGTCACAAGTCACAGGAGGCTGGGAGAGCATTCCTGGATGCTTGCCCTGCCCTAATATCCTTCCTCAGATAACATCTGCTGTGCCTGCTCTGCTGCTGGGGCAGGACACCAGACCAAATGGACCTGTGCTCTGATCCAGCACAGACATTCTTGTATTGTTCTGCACTGTGAACTCACTGGGCAAGTGATCTGAGAAAGAAATAAGTCAGCAAGTTTTGTATTTTTTGGTTTTTAACCCCAATCTGTTCCCTGGTCTTGTTTACTGAGTGACCAAATAAATGACTGAATGGGCTCTGCCAAGGGAGTCATGGGAAGAAGGATGAGCAGTCATGCTTTGGCAATGGGATGAAGGAGCAGGAGGGAACAGAGCTGACTAAGCCATTTTTGTCACTGAAACAAATACATGTGAAACAAAAAATAGTGATGGAGAGCTGGTGTGAGTCAGGAACTGAATCTTTTCTGTGTGGAAGATACAATGTCAATAAAGACTGCATAAAGCTGCATGTATCCCAGTGTTATTTTAATGGGTGCACAGAAAGGACTGGGAAGAGTAGCCCAGGTGAGAAGGCCAGCCCTTCCTGCTCCCCTCAGCAGCAGCACCCTGTTGTTGCCATCACAGGACAAATGGAGCACGTCTGTGCCCTTCCCTGAGCTGTGGAATGGGAGAGGCAGAGTTTCATTTCTGAGCATGGCATTCCTGACAGTGATGGAGCAAAAGTCAGTATTATCAGTTTCACAAAACTACATTTCTATTTTATTTTCTATGTAGACTATTAAGGATAACTTGAATCTTCAGTTAAATGAAAAATTATTTGGTTTGGATTTTTGGTTTTTTTTGTTTAAAAAAAAAAAAGAAGCAACTTTTGGAAAGTGCCATATACAAGAACTGTAGCATTTCTGTTCCCATCATAACACTTGTGCTTAGGGATGTATCCAGGCCAAAAAATGAAAGGAAAAGACTGAATCAGAACTGGCCAGATTTTTGGAACTCAGTCTTGAGGTATATTTTCCTTTCTCCCTTCAATGAGATTTCATGGGAACACTAAAAACAGAAACAGGCACAGTCTTACCTTAACAGTCACTGATTGCAGAAAGGCAGTTGCACAAATTTCCCTCTTTTCCAGATTTCTGAAGAAATAAGCCTTACACTGCAAGTATTGAGATCTAGAAGCTGTGAAGTCTTTAACAGCCTCTGTCCCAAAATCTTACAGACAATCTGCAGAATAAGAAAAATCTGTCTCCCACTGACAGTCTTTGTAGCAACGTGAATCATCATCACTCCAGCTAAATTCCCTTTGCTTGTCTTCATGTGACAGCTTAGCTTTGTTCCTCACACCACCTTGCATAGCTCTTAGAGGAGCTTCAAAAGTGGGTGCAATGCAGTTTCATTGACAGTATATCACTGTGCTCTTCCTTCTGTTTAGATGATGGTCTTAGAGCCCTTCAAGCCATCAAATTTGGGTGGCCAGACAGATGTTGTGGGCAGCTGATTGAGCATGCCTTCTAAAAGTAAGTAAATAACTGTTCAGTAAAACTTTTTTTTTGTTTGCTGTTGGTTTTTTTTGTTTGTTGTTGGGGTTTTTTTTTGTTTTTGTTTTTTTGTTTGTTTGTGTTTGTTTTTGTTTTGCTTTTTTTTTGTTCTTGTTTTTGTTTTTGTTTTTTGTTTTTTTTGTTTTTTGTTTTTGTTTTGTTTTTTGGTTTTTTTTTCCCTAAAGGCAAAGGTTCTTTGAAGCCCATCCAAATTGTGCCAGGCTGTTTTGTACCTGCACAGATCACACAGAGACTTTGCTCCTTCTTCAAGCCTCCTGTGGCAATTGCTGAAAAATGAAGACTGACTCTTGATACTTTCAGGTAATATTGCATAGCATATATTTGAATTGTCTTGCAACACCTCAAGCAGCCAAAAGTTTCTTAGCAGTACATGTGATCCTTAACTTTGCTTAATAGAAGGTAAACATGGAGGGAGAAATGGGCTGGTGATGAGAGCACTGGGCAGGGATCCAGTGGGTCTTTAATGGATTCCTCACTCTGCCACAGATTACCTGTGGGACCCTGTTTAAGATGATTAATCTTTCATCATTTCTGTGTAATTAGACATTCAAGTTCTCACGGGACAACTCTCAGGAATTCTCTCTCCCTGTATGTGTATGTACTGCATCTCACATGCCTGTCCCTTCAGGTGAAATAAAATCCAGGCAATGAGTGTTGTTGCTAATTGCTGATGGTTTTAGTCAATAATTGTAATTGGAAATGAAGCATAGCAGTTTTGAAATAACTGAGCACTTAAAGAAAAAGAAAAACAGAGAAAATAATTTAGAAAGTGATCTTGTTCTTGAAAAGGTCTTGTCACTTTAAATCTACCCTACATCTGTTCCTTGGTGTGCCACAGATTTGCCACATGAAATGTGGTTATGATCTCTTCCTCTTCCTGTCCTCTAGCCTTCTGTCATTAAAATAGGATTATTGATACTTAGAGGGGAACTAAGAGTGCTCTTATAGATCCTAGGAGATTAAAGGAAGCCAAATCCCTTACCTGCTCAGAAAGAGCAGAATGAAGAATCAGATGATAACTTCACTTTTATGAAACTTTGTGCAATTCTATAAATGTCCTAAATTCTGAGCATTTGCCCTAAATGTCTGTGCATTTCTTAGAATTACCCTATTTTTTAAAGTTTGATGTGAGCTGGCTATAATGTGAACAATACTTACTCCTTAAGTTCTGAAACATTCTTTTTCTTTAGAGATTATTTTTTTCCTGAGTGAGTTCCTAGTACAGTGGATTCTTCTTTTAGACTGGCTGTCAACTCTGGCACTCTTGTCACCCTTGTGAGCCCTCACTTGCTCCTGTTAGCAGCAATCACCTCAATATTTGCAGCAGAATATCTGAGGGGAACATGGTGCTTCTTGTTCCATGCTCTGAACCACAAATTCTTACCAAACAACCTCCAAGGCAGAGCAAGTACCTCTGTATCTTTACACTTCTGATTTCATTGAGAAAAATTATTTTGAAGTGGTATCCTTGGATCAATCTGCATCATGCCACTGTGTAAGGCAGAGTGCCATAGAAAATGTCTGCCTACTTGGTGTATGCAACAAATTATCCCAACTAACACACTGAGAATCTGAGCAATTAAAATTATATCATCATGAATAAAATAAAAACTATTAAATGTTTGAAGAACACAGTATTCTTTCAGGTGAACCACTTTTTAGGCCGATGGCTAAATATGTCCTTGGCTTGCATGACTTTTCTAATGAGATTTTTGTGAGTGCTATTTTTTAATCACCTTAAGCTCTGTCAGGAGCTCACTGTTCAAGGTTTAAGAAACCTGTGTAATTGAAATATTATCAAGAAGGGAAAAAGGTGCCCAATAGCTATTTCAATGGTGTCAAGAAGCACAAGGTTTTATCACAAAGTCAAATTCAGTCTCGGGAGAGAGATAAAAGTACTTTTACTAAATTCTGCAGAAACTTCTATCAAGATTGATATGGAATTGGAAAGTAGGACTGGAACAGACTTTGGTTGATCCTGTAGTTCATAACCCTCCTCCAGGCAGATGCAGCAAGTCCTGAATTACTCATGGGGAATGTTTGTGTAATCCCTTCCTACAATCCTCCAGTAAATGAGATTCCATGGCTTCCAGAAGAACCTGCTCCAGGCCTCACCATCACTACTATTGAAAATATTTTTCCAGCATCTAACCTAAACTTCCATTGCTTTCTTTCAGTCCACAACTTTGAATCTATCCCCACCAGGCACGGAGAAAAATTCCTTCCTTTTCACAGACATCTTCTATATTGCAAAATATCACAGTTACCACAAATTTCTCGTTGATGGAAGAGGTCCTGCCTGAGTCACCACAGTTTGCTGCATGTTACCATGTGTTTACAGAGCAATGGTGTTTAAGCATGCTGGAGTGCTTAACCCCACAAAAGAAAAGTGAAATTTTTTTGCTTCACCCAGCCACGAAGCTGCAGCCGATGCACAGAAACTTGCCTAAAGACAGCAGATTGTGTATCTGTATCCTCAGCCTCCAGCTCAGAAAAAAAAACACTTGTTTGGCTGAAATTTTCCTAAAATTGCTCAACCTGGACTTCACTGGATTAGTGTCATAGAAAATTTAAATTAACTAAGGGTTTAAGCTTGACAGTGTAGTAATCAAAATGTAGAATCTTGTAAGGCAATGTTAACAAAGCTACCATTAGTTCTGCTTGATTTATGTTGCTCTTTGACAATGTGTATCCAGGCAAATGCAGGGATACTAGTCTGCACTTCAGTAATTCCCTTCACCTTGTGCTTTTTCTTTAAAGAGTCTTGAAATGTTCATATAAGATAAACAAAAAACCAGCAAAATGCCCTTTTGTTTTAGAACTTTGGCCTCGAATCTCTGATAGCATGACTATGAGTCACACAAATGTAGAGTACATGCTTTTGTGAATAATGAGTCAGTAAAATATTTTCTGTTGATGTTACAGACATCTTAGGGAGCTTTACTGGCTCCCTAAGGTAACCTCTAAATTCTTTTTAACATATATTAGATTCTGCTATTGTTCTATGACATTTAGGATATAACAGTTGTATTAAGTAAATTATGAAAGCTATAATCTTTATGCTTCTCTATAGCTTTGGAGGAAAAACAAAAAGGCTCAATTGGAACAAAGGTTCCTAAGATGTAGGTTTTTTTTTCTCTTGGCTTTGGATCTTTTATCACTTACCTCTCATTTTTGATGATTCTTGCTTACACAACTACAAAGCTTTTAGCATTCACAGCAAATATATTTGTGAGGAACACTTAAAACAACTAGTAAAAGGGAAATTACTTGATTTTTATTTTTATGTGTGAAGAAGATATAATCACTCAAAGACGAATTTACATACAGTGCTTAAGAAATTTGTTTAAAATTATGCAGAACTATTTTCACTTAAGACAGGAGTTTTCTAACTACAGTCTAAATCACTGCCTACAGCACTCATTTTCTCATTGTGGAAGTCAGCATCCACCTACACTTTGAGGGTTGCAGGTGGATCAACCCAGGTCCTATTTCTCCCATTCTGAGCATGCACACAGGTATAATATAATAACAGCTCTGCATGTTTCAAATACAACAACATTTTGTTACATAGGAAGCTCTTTGTAAAGGCAGGGTAAAATAGCTATATCCTATCCATGTGCAGACTGGGTTATTTGCCTCTTCTTTAGAAAACTCTTTTCCTTCCTTCCAGATTCCACACAGGCTGTTAGAGATGAGCATAACCACATCCCTTTCAACCAATCACTCCTTTTTCATTTGCTTTCCTTTCTTTTTAATGGGTGCAAGACAACACTTATTCTGACTGCAATACAAATGTAAGCCACAGAATATCTGCCACTACAAGCAAACTTACAGGAAAGTAAACTTATTTGCTGTTAAACCTCAAAGTATGGGGAACTTTATCACCATGTATTTTTTAGTGATTAAATGAACCAACTTCTAAATCATAGTTCTCCAGATAAAATAAAGTGGATTATTAGATAATTCTTGTCAGGTGAAACTGTAGTGGGTTTGACAATGTCTGATGTGCAGTAAACACAGAAACATGTAATGTACCTGCTTTCTAATGGATGGGTTTTGGTTTTTTGGGTTTTGTTTGTCTGTTTTGTTTTTCTCAATATGGTATGTTTTAAGAGAGATTTAAGGAGGATTTAGTTGGTTTATCAGTCGTAGTGGAGAGGCCCAGAGAAGCTAGCTTTACTCTCAGGATGGATTTTGGTGGTGTACCCCCTGCCCTCTCCAGGCTGCACTATGATCTGAGAACCATTTCATTTGGGCAGATCACTGCCTGCATGAATTCAGGCTGGCAACAGATTCCTCTTACCACCACCAGCCTTCCAAGGTCTGGTGAGAAAGTACATGCTTACTCACTGTTTGCTGCTTTTTTGGGTTTTTTTTTGAGTAATGTGTTCACAATACCACTATACATGCAGAGATCTAGAAATCAATTTAAAATGTTTTGTTGAGTCATTCTACTTTCCAGACTAAGGCTGTAGTACCACGGGCATTTTAATTCACTATAACTCAGCCATGCTGCTCACCAGCCCCAATTGCCTTGTCCTGTTCCTGCCCCAACCCTGCAGGAAGCTGACCCAGGTTAACATTAAACTGGCAAATAAATAATGAGTTTATAACTGGGATTATTCCTCTGATCTTCCTCATGCAGCGAACTCAGTTTTTGTGCTGGAGGGAGCAGCACAGGAAGCTGCAGGATGGCAGGACAGAGAATCTGGATGGCAGTGTCTGCCTCCATGGTTTTCTCAAGAAGAATCCTAAGAGGACAGTTCCTCAGCTGAGTGTGCTTCCTTTCCTAAAACAGGCTGATATTTCTGCAGAAAAACCCTGGGTGTTGCATAGGCTCATGGTTCCTGTAGGTATGAGGACCTTTTCCACAGATCTACTGCAATGACAGAAAGGCATAACTTAATCACCCATCTTAGAAAAAACTTCCCAAATTAACTTTTGCCTAAGATAACAGGGTTTTCACTCTACTTACTAAATAAAAGTAGGGCCTGTAAAAAACATTCTTAACATAAGAACGTAAAAATACATTATAAAATTCAGCACCTTATTTTTATAATTTCCATAAAGTCCATGATATAAAAATGTTTGCCTACTAAATTAATTTTCATTAGGCTTCATTGCACAGTCTGTTCTCCTGATGTTTCCCAGGGACAGCTGCTTGAAGTTTTTGATTTAAATCATTAAATGCTTGATTTATAGTGCATGCTTCCAGAGCCTTAGCAGTTTTCATATTGCAGTATATTCTTATCCTAATCATGTTACTGTTTAAATACATTTGGATGGCGGGGGATTAAAGTGAACCAGCCTGTTCATTTTCTTACAAAGGAGCAAGATTATTTATCTGACAGTTGCTAAGGCACAGAGCATAACTCAGAACAGCCTTGTTAGCAAGTTGGAGGCAGACTGAGCTGCTTCATTGATGTTTGAATATCATCAGCTGGTGTAGCCTTGTATTCCCTTTGGATAAAATCCATATCTGTACTGGAAATAGTTGATTATTTGGATGTTGTAATACATTTAACTTCTTTTTATCTTTCATGAAACAAGACAGACATGTCCAAGCTAGGAAAACATGTTGCATAGGGTTGAAGGACATGCTTTATCTAAGAATATGCAATAACTTCTAGATCCTGCTCTGAGTAACAGCACACCTTTGATTTTTATCTAAAATTGTAGAGAAATTTGTGTCTTCTTTTATCTTTGCAAAGAAAGATATCCAAAGCTTTGATATCAAAATCCATACTGGACTCACTGACCTATTAGAAGGACCTTTACATCATATATAAAATTATAATAAACTTTATATATTAGAAAGCAAGAAACAGGTGAAGATAGTATTTTTAATGTTATTTCTATCATGATAGACTGAATTCAGACCTATTTGAGTCAGCTCCCACTGCAGCTGAGAGCAACTGATGTTTCCTTGAGTAACTTAGATTAAGAAAAGTTTTTTTCACTACTGACCAACTCAAAGCAATAAATCACCTGGTTTTGCCAGATTTGTTTGTCAGAGTTTTGTATTTCCAACAATCTTCTTATAGGCAGGAGAACAGTGGGCATAACCACAGACAAAAACCACACATAAAACCCCACTTCTCAGTCCAAGTGTATTTGTGATATTTTGTACTCTGTTCTGTGAATATTTCAACACTGCAGCATTGCAGTGACAAGCAGGCAAAAGGGAATACTGGTGCAAAGTCTATTTAAAACTGGAATGCTTAGAAATTTGCCGAAAGCAAGTATCAAATTGTTCACAGATGGAAGCTAGTGGTGTTCTTGCAAGTCTCTTCTCATTGTTTTCCATTTTCAGAAAACAGGACTTAATACAGCAGTGCAACTTTAAAGAGAACATAGGAAGATTAGGATAAATCATGCTGACTCTCTCCCCCCAGCAAACATCACTTCTTTAGCCAGCTGAAAGACTCCAATATTCTGTTTATGTTTGACATCGATCATTTATTTTGATTTACAAAGAACAAGGGAATTATGGGTGCTGACAAGGAAACTGTGGGAATTATGCTGGAGTGATTTTGGTTGTTATGAGTCAGGGTTACTGCCCCATCACTTTGCCAGATGTTCCCAGCCCCTTTGGCTAAAGCAGCAGCAGTTAACTCTGTGCTTCAGCTGAACTGCTGTGCTTCATAGCCTGGTGTGTTAACCTCCTTCTGATTTCATTCTTTTTCACTGATTTATATGGTTCAGTTGCACCCCATTTACAGGATGAACAGGATTCAGTTTCATCCAAAAGGGGTTCAGGTCACCCAGACTGCACTACTGTGAACCAAAGCACAGAAAATGGGAACTACTGGGTAATTTGCTTTGAGGGCACCTATAACCCTGACTACAACTGTGATGGAGACACACTCCCAGTAGGTAACAATAAATAATATGCAGCAACACTGAAGACAAATGGATGAAATACACAAGCTACCAGAGATAACATAACAAAACGGGATACTTTTCCTTACAAAACAGAAGGAATAAAAATTTTTTAAAATTCTCCTATCAGGCCTTTTCTGCAAGACACTACTTTTATTTGCCAGTGGTTGTTATCACTGAATCAGACAATAGCCCAGGACAATCTGAAGGACAATCTGGTCCAAGCTGTTGTGAGAAAGGGAGCCTAGAGGAGATCGCATATATTGAAAAATTCAAGGGATGAGCACTTCACCACATCCCTGGGGAGGCTGAATGTTCTTTGCCACCTGTAGTTTTCAGACTGATTTAGGGAGTAAGCATCCAATACTGAAATACATATGGGAAACCAGAAATGCTGGAAAATGGCAGTGATTAGCAAACATAAAGATGAGCACAGAGAAAACCAGGTCTTGATGAATTAGCCAGGCCATACTGCATACTCATAAAACAAGCAAACTAATGAATCAGCTCTTAGCTGGATGAATTTAGAGTTTCCAACTGGAAGTGTCTTTGATTCTCTAAAATCATTCTTGTATTTCTATTTATTAATTTACAATGAGGAAGAATTGGGAAACAGCTGAATGATACCATCTGGCTTTCCTTAGAAGTATGGCACTATGAAAGGGAGATGGCCTTTACTACGGGTTAGCAAGAAAGCTGGGACTGCTTCTTCTTTTATTCAATGGAAACTTATAGCAATATTTGATATTTTACTTTTGCGTACTTGTCACAGCATCTAAGCTGTACATGAGAGACCCTGTCTACAGGCACCAGCTTCAGTGAGCAAGGTTTGGTCTCCTTGATTGAAGGCTGGAAATCTCTCTCTGCTCTTAAAAATATTGAGGGTTTTATAGTATACTTAGATAATATTGTGTTTATTACATACTTTTTTCTTTTCTGCTGAAACTCCCGGGTTACTCTACTGGAAGGTTTGAATTATTTTTAGGATGCCAAATAGAAAATTTTTAAATTTCCCTTTTGAGTCCTTTCTTGTCACTCAAAAATCCAAATTTTTCAGCCATTCCCTTCTCTGAAGCCATGGTAACCAAGCTCCTTTTTTTTCTTTCCCATTTACTCTTTTTCTTCATTAAATAGAAAAAATCCCCCAAACCTACAAAAAAAAATCCCCAAAACATTCTCCAGATCTTTTGTGATATCATTTCCTTTAACTTCAGAAAGATCTTTCCTGCTGCAAAGATCAGATTCAGTAATCTATGGCTTCCTGACTCCACCTCATCCCCTTTCCTACAATACTTCCAGGAATGCACAGATATCTGGTTTGGCATCAAATCTGGATTTCAGATTGATTTGAAGATTCAATAATGTTCAAATATATCTACTTATCAAACTTTTCATTGTATCATTTAATTTCCATTCCAAACAGCCATACAAATCAGGTAGCCATTTAGTAGGTATTCAATTGATTAATTACCCCGACATTAAATTTGAAATGTCCATGGGTCTTCTGCTGATTGCCTGCAGAAGGTGAGAGTCCTTGTTGGCATTTTTAATTAATTTTACAGTGGGTACCAAGAACAATGGCACCTCTTTTTCTTCTCATGCTTCAGATTCACAGCTGAGAAAATCAGCTCTGGCTGAGAAACCTCTGTTGGCTGAAGCCAGCTATTGGAGCTCTAAGTGCATATGGTGAGTTTGGTCTGCAGGATGGAGCTCTCTGACTGTGTCTTTCAAAGGGGTCAGGACTAAGACAAAGTGGTTTCATAACCTTTTTTTACAGGATACCTGCCAGGAGGTGAATTTAATTCCTACAAATCATAATTGTAACAGCAGCAACAACAATAAGAAAATTTTTGTATTATGTCGATGTCATATGCTACTGCTGTTCCCAAAATATTTCAGAACGACTGCTTTTCAACAGTTTCCTCTAGTCCTCTTCAGTCCACATCACCCCTTCTGCTTTTCCTGACAGAACTTGAGAGTTTACCAAAGTTTTGCAAGCTGGCTGCATTTGGGGTTTCTGCTCTGGAAATACCCAGTTGCTCATCACTCCTAAGATATTTTCATGTCTTTTTTATGCTCCAGTCAGTTGGAGGAGCAGCCAGAGTCCCCATGTAATAGGGGAGTTCCAGAGAGAAGCCCCACTGAGGGTGTATTTTAGCTGTCACTGTAGATCCACACCTGTGCATTTACTTATGAGAGTCTCAGACACAGTTCACAAGCCAAACTGAGAAGTTCACATATTCAAGGACTTTGAAAAAGCCAGGTTCACCCTTTCCTTAAAAAAAACACTTCTGGTTTGCATAGAGGCCTTTACTGGATTAAGGGCTTCCTTCAGTTTCCTCCAGAGTGAAGTTGCTGCTGATCATCACTTTTCAGCAGTTTTCTCTAATAGCAGTGTAGCAAACTGGGAACAGAGGAAACAGCCCTGGTGTTACTGCTGCCATCTCCAGGGTCAGCAGAGGGAAGGGATGGAGCTCAGAATGTTTTCTTGAAGGATGTGTCCATCATGGTAAGTTTGCCTCCTCTTAGCTCTGGTACAAGGAAATACTGTACTTGTCTTGCCAGAACCACAATTTTCTCAGTGTTTCAAGCAAAGCTGGTTGCTAAAGTTGATTCTGGCAAAGTGATGAAATCCATAAAGCTGTCAACCCTGCCCGTGTCATAGGAGGGACCGAGTGCCAGCCCTGCTGGCCCCGTGCCCTCCTGCCTCTGTCCCTTCCCTCTGGCAGGCTGCTGCACATCTCCAGCTTCCCCAAATGCCCGCCAGGAAATGTGCTCATTCCAGTGTCTGGGCTGCTGCGGCACTGACTCGTCCTGCTGGCATCTCCCTGCTGCACCAAAATGTTGCAACGAGATGGCAAAATAACCCCACATCCTTTTAGAAGTTATATTGCTCTAGCTTCCCCCTTTGCAAACTGGGGACACTTTGCAAACAGTTCACAAAGTTAAAGAATTTTACCTCTTTTGGGTCACTCTGGAGGACTTTTCTTGGCGCCTGTTTTGGGGGGATTTTTTTTAGGAAGGAACTAGATACATATAAACAGAAATTTAGCAGATCATAACATAAATATCTCTCCCTCCCTCCTACCAAGCCATTTGCTTTCCTAACTGAAACCGGTGGTTTGTGATTCTTCACATTATTCTTTTAATGTCATGACCTGTGTGTCAAAGTGAGAGGTTGCTTGTGGATTTTTCTTGTCTTTGAAAGCAATACTTTCTCCAGAGACAAAGAAGCTCTTTTACAACACTCTTAGCAACTGCCATGAGGTGGGAGCTACAAATTGGGCAAGCCTGGGCAGTTGCATGCTGACTTTTTTCATTCCTCATGTCCCACAAGTATTTCTCTTTCAACAAGGCTTCTGTGTAACTGAAAACGAACTTTTTTGTTTCCTTGATTTAGTTATATTAGGTTTTAAAATTTCTCCTTTGGCTCCATTTCCCTCTGGAAGCTGCCCTGGCCATAAAAATTATCAAATAACCCTTTTAATTTTAAAAATTGCAAATCTGTATTGTTCCTCTATCCCTATCAATAAAAAAGGGACAGATTTACTTTATTTCATTTGCATTTTCAAAGCCTTTGCAAGCTGTTTTCCACAATAGACTAGTCATAGCTTTGCACCTCAAAAATGAAAAAGTAGGCAGATCTGGCCCTTGAAAAGAAGCCTTTTCCAGCTTTTTGTAAACATTAATGACCTATTCATAAAGAAAAGGGCAAAGATTTTGCACAAAGAGATATTACAACATTGAGACAGTGTGTTGGAGAAATAAATGATGGCTTTGAGCAGACACTTAGAGAAAAGAGGGCTACAAACATGTCAGATATAATATTTTAGGAAGTTTCCATCAGTGTTTCTGGTGATTTTCATACACACATATTATGAGAAAGAAGAATAGCTGCACCATATTAAACAGAAAAATTGTCCATGTACCTAAATATTCTGCCTCCAACACTGCCAGTAGGGGTCATTTTTGGAAGAGTGTCCAAACAGAGCAGGAATGCAGTGACACCTCCCTGGCATGGGGTCCCATTTCCACTGGCTGGCTACAGCAAGACTGCCTGGGCTATCAGCATGTCTTTTCAGTTCTTCCAGGCACATGTCCAGCTGTGTTTTGACCTTGTGTATACCACAGTCTCCTGTGGCAGGAGGTTTCACACTTTAACATCTAGCTGTGGAAAAATAAAAACAGTACCTTCTCGTGTTTGTTTTGAATTTATGACCTATTCTAATCAGCTAATGTCCTCCTTCTCAATCTTCTATTGGGAGGAACAGTGATACATAATTCCCTACTTCCTATTCACCTTTTCCATTCTACTTATAATTGATTTTTCAGCCTTCTGTCATGACACTTTTTAGTAAGTTTTCCAAGACTGAGGATTCCTTATGTCTACAGCCGCTCATTCTATCAAAACTGTTTGGTGTCTTTGATCTTTCTTTTAGAACAATATCATTTTGGTCCAAAAAGACCCTAAGGATCATAAAATCCATTAGTTTTTGCTGCTCTCTCTATCATTCTGCTTCTTCCATATGGTTGCCTAGAAGAAATGGGCTTGTATCCTTTCACCTTAAAAATATACTGGCTACACCAATGGAAACCTGATGAAGAGAAATCCCTGACAGTTATTCTATTTTAGGCCAACATTCAGAAAAGTGCTGTGTGCTGTTGCCTTCTGTGGAGGACAGATGTTAATCGTGTTACTTAATGTAATACTGGAAGGTTCTTGGCTCAGATCCAGACAAGCATTCAGGTTTCCAGCTCCTGTTTGGGCTTCTAGCACCTGATTTAATGGAAAGCTGAATTCTTGGTTAGATGTGGTTACCACATGAACCTCAACAGAACGAAGCCTTCGGTGTGTGCTGATGGGGTTTGAGCTTGTTGGATTGAGGCATCAGCTTTTCAGAGGTGTTATGAAAAAGAGGCCCCTGGTAAACTGAGACTACCAGGGACTATGGGAAACACTCTTATCCTGGATGATACACACGGATGTTCATTCAGGATGGCTTTGCTCTTTCTGTAGTAAATAGTTTTAAATTGTCACTTTCCTGGGCACAGAGATGTTACCAGAAGAATGGATTCCATGGGAGTGTTATGCAATCTGTAGAAATACTCCATTGTGTTATCCAACAGGGTACTCTGAAGTATAGAAGAATGAAATACATGGGATTTATGTCTTTATGCAAACAAAAAAAAAAAGGCTGGATTCATTATTACATTTTCTTGGAAGCAGCCAGGCTTAGTGACTACATTTTCCTGTAAGAGGAAAGGAGCAGCAGAGGACACCTATTATTCCCAGCAGCTGACTTCTGGTTAGCATCCAGCTCTTCACAAACAAACCCCCTGTGGTTACTATGTATTTTAAATCACCTGACAGGTACAGTGCCTTGTGCAACCAAGGCATGATTTTTGTCTGATTCAACATTTCTCTTTAGTGGGAATTCTTGTGTGGGCAAAGTCTGTGTGATCCATCCCTCTGGCAATTCAATCTCTAAGATAATCATTGCACATAGAGGTCTTGTGTTTCATTTCTGTTACAAAAAGAGAAGAAATGAAACAGAAACAACCAATGCACCACTTCTTTTCCTCTAGGTTCCAGCTTTCCATTTGGAACCCTGCCCTGCTCCATTCATCTGCTTCTACCAGTACATACTGGATGAGTGTCTCTTTACACAGTGTGTAATTCAAACTTATGAATGTAGTTTGTGTAAATTGGACATTGCTGAATTTCCAGATATGATGATTCAGCCCTAGAGAATTTGCTTTCTCTTTTCCATGATTTGAAATGCCATGCCCTATAAGTAGTCTGCTTAAACACTACTGCTGGAAACCATGAAGCAAAGCAAACAGGCACTCACAGTTCAAAGTGGTACTGTCAGCATGGGGAATTTCATTATCACCTTCCCTTCCTTTAATTAGCTGTATTCTTTGAGTTTAAATAGAATAACTAAATGACTAGGGGGCCATAACTAGACCTGAATTAGAGATAGAATACAGTATCCAAAGGCACATGGGTTACATCTGCTATTGTGCTGTCCAGAAAAATGGGTCAAGTGTTTTGTTACCTGAGGTAAGGTTTATGTGCAAGGTCAGAAGAGTTATCAAGGTAGATTATCCACTGATGAGACAAATCTCAAATTCACAGTGAATAGGCCCTTCCTGTAAATGACTCTAGGCAGAGAATTTCTTCATAAATCATGAAAGCCAAAGACTGAAAACTAATTTCATATCTTGCCAAATGACTTGCTGCTCTCTGGGAGAGGTAGGGAAGGATTGAAGAGAGAAATTGAGGGCAGAATGAAAAAAGAAAAATCCCTGATGTGGCATGTTTCATGTATTGCAACACAGCCTGATGCAACCAATTGTTGGAAGTGCAAATAGCTCCATGACCTCAGGTCTAAAGCATACAGCTCTGCTGCAGAGAGGAATAGTAGGCTTTCTGACATGACCACATTATAATAAATGCTCTAGTAAACAAAGAGGTGCTATGGCTTTATTAAAAACTGCAGGCAAAAAAGGTGAGCTGTGAAGTAATGCCAACATGTTGTAAGAATCATGTAAAGAGAATGTGTGGATGGAGGCCATCATAACATTTATAACCACAAAGCCATGCTTTCAGAAACAGCTGAGGTGGAAAGAGTTTAGGAGTCAGATTTGCCTGAGGCAGGGAGTAATCCTTCTGTCTTCTGAGGGGCCTGAGTTAGCCCAGCAGCTGGTGGCAGCCAGGTGGAAGTGTGTGGCAGCTCCCTCGTGTCCTGTGCTGCACTTGGGTGGGGCAGCCCTCACCCAGCACACCTGGCACTCCCTGAGCCCCATATACAGCCTGTATATACATATATACCCCATATATACCCCATATATACCCCATATATACCCCATATATACTGTGCACACAGGGAGCTGTGCACACTCCAGAGGGTGACTTCGGTCTGTACTGCAGCCATAGCCAAAGACCTGGTGCTGCAGGCAGCAGCAGCTGGACTTGAATGCTGCTCAAAAGATGATGAGAAACTGCTAGATGTATGTGCACGTTTTCCCTACCTCAATCTGAATTCCTAATCAAAGTGTAAATTAGTTTCCTGGAGATTTCTCAATTAGTTTCTATTAAAGTATAAGAAAGCTGTTATAAAGAATAACTCTCCAGCAATTTTGTGCTCTCCACAAAGTTCTATCATCTACCACTTGATTAAAAGTGTGATAGTACTGAGCTCATTTTTCACGTTGATCTGACTGACTCCATTTCTCATGTTCATCTAGAATTGAATCATGAGGTCCTAAATACATTACAATTTAGCTTTACTTTTTGATTATGCATAGACATATATTTGTATATTATATTTGTGTACTGTATACACTGAGTACATGGAACATTTTAGAAAATAGAGGATTAGAAGCTGGAATGGAACTTGTAGAACAGTTTTCTTTCTCTTACTATTTTAGGTAATATGTTTAGTTCATTTTATATGAATCCTGAGAGTTATAGCTATCTCAAAACCTTCAAAAATACTGACATCTCAGGTTTGGGGAACATGTGGCATATATCAGTATTGAGATACTTTTTTCTCTTTTAGCTTGCTTTTTTTTTTAACTTACTTTTTAAACTTTTACTAACTAACTAACTATCTAACTAACTTTTAAACTTTTTTTTAGCTTACTTTTTTTTATTTTTAATACAGGCTCTTTAAAGGTGACAGACCAGTCAAGAAATTTTATGACCCACCTAAAACAAGTAATGATAATAAAGATTTGACATTTAGGATAGGCATTAGATTTCAGAAAATGTGTAGATACTGTTATCATGACTAGCTCACAGATTTACATCCTCACTACAGAGAGAAACTATAATATGCAAAAATATATTTTTTTCTATATATGTTTACAAGTGTAAAAGCTGTGCTTTGCATACAAAGAGCAGGTACAGTGACATTCTTTCGGGAGAGCAACACAGGGTGCCAGTTAAAGATATGGAAGCTTGCCACGGGCTCTGCAGCCCAGGGCTTGGCTTCTGTTTTCCCATTGTTTGCTCTGCTCGTGTCAAGGCTTATTTCAAGAAAGGCAATGGCAAAACTCCCAGTGACTGTAAGGAAAGTGAGGTTTGGCCCTTGGTGAGCAATAAAAGCTCTGTAAAGGCCGGGGGTGGGAGTTCCCTGGGGCTCCTGAGGGGCTGACATGCACCACCAAGGCTCACTCACACCCACTGCCATGAAACTGAGACACCCCCTTTGTTTTCCAGCTGGTTCTTTAATGCTCTTAATATTTCACTAGTAGGGAATGTTAATGTTTTAGTCTTGTACCTGATAAGGTCTGGAATACACAGGGGAGATATACATGGTTTTACTTAAATTAATTTGTGATGTTTGAAATTCAGTTTAAGTCACCAGGAGAAATGAATGTCATGGCACAGACAAATGATATACAAACAGCATCAGGGTATGACACATTCCACTAGTGTTGACATCTCCTAGCTTGCAAGGTGAAGAGCAGATAAATCAATCAACACTTAGTTTAAACCTACTGTGGGGACAGTACTGTAGAAAGACCAATGCTTGATGAACAAATTCCATGATGGCTTTCACTGCTTTCCACATTTGCTTTCATTGTTTCCTTCTGAAGGAAAATATGAATGAAACACTGCTCACACAAGGAAAGAGGACCTCTGCCTCTCCAGCTTGTTTGAAAATAACAGTTTATATTATAAATATTTGGTAAATTTTCAAGTAAGGGAGGCAATACTATATAACAATACTTTTTTTAACTGTTAAGTGTGGAGCAGCTGGTATAAGGGTATAATAACTATTTTTTGCTAGTTGTGTGATTGATCGTGGTCTCTTCAATGTAACTCATCTGCCATTTTGATTGATACATAATAAAAAATTATTTAGGTTTTGAGATTTTTATTTTGATTCTTCATGGATCTGGCATTTAAACCTTAGCATTCATGTCTTATTTGTATGAAAATCTTCAAGATAGATGCCATTTACATACACAGCTTATGAGTGACAACTTCAGTTTCCAGCCAGGACAGAAGATCTGGTAATGTTGAATACTCTTTTGGATATAAGTCATTATAGCTCTTAGAGCTCCTGACAGAAAAACTACAAAAAGGCACTGACTGGGAGCCTGCAACAACTAAACACCAAAAGAGTGAATGAGACTCAGAAAGATTTTTTCTATATGCTGGCAAAGCTATCCCAGAAAAAGTCCATTGCTTCCATTATTGTGGATCTTGCAAGCTTGGGATGAGAACAACAGTTCACTTGGTGTTGTGTAAACCCCTGGCTGCTACATTCAGGAAGAAGTCAGTCTAGATTCCAGACATCTGGAAATGCAGCAGCATAAAGGAAAATATCTTCCAATTTTATTGAGGGTCTTTTCAGTAATTTAAGAATATGGAAAGAAAACAAATTTCCTGATGACAGTTGTCAGATACATTTAAAATGTCACCTTTCTACATTTCTCTAAAGACTACAAGAAAGACCCTGAAAATAAATGCTTTCTCTGCTATGAAACCTCTTGATAATCTCCTTTTTTTACTTAATGAAGTTGCTTTCAGTTCTACACATCCTGAGGGAGGGTGTGTTTAATAGGTTATTTAGGTATTTCCTTTCACTCTAAATGGTGGGCCTGATCTGACCAATACTTCTGTGCTGATTTGAACACATACAAAGAACTCCTGATTGAAGAATAGTTTTGGGTGTGGAACAAATTTCCCCAGGAAATTGAACAGAGCATACTGAATTATTTATCTCTGTCTTCTCTCAGGCATATGAAAAAGGTAAAAAGCATCAAGTGTTTTGGATCAGTAATATTTTCAGGAAACTTGCAGTGCAGCATGCAGTATTGAGAGAGAGCTGGTAGAACAGCCACTCCTTCATGGGCATCATTGTAGTGCACATTTCTGAGACATGACTTGTCCTTGGGCTTGGCCCTGGCAGTCCCCAGGAAGCTGTGGATAAATTCTTGCTGCTGTCAGGGGTTCCTACTGCCATGGGTTTGAACACACACTATCACAACCCCATCATCATCTCAAAATTAGTGTAGCTTTTTGAGTTAAATGTTGAAGCAACTTCTGCATTTGTGACTAATGAACATCAGACAGCTGTAGCTGCTTGAACATTCACACATTTGAAGTGCTACAAAAACTGTAACTGCTTTTTAAAAGCTCCTTATTCAACAAC
The DNA here is from genome assembly GCA_013400855.1 of Buphagus erythrorhynchus. Taxonomy (NCBI): domain Eukaryota; kingdom Metazoa; phylum Chordata; class Aves; order Passeriformes; family Sturnidae; genus Buphagus; species Buphagus erythrorhynchus. The sequence goes on from VZTT01057090.1 coordinate 80,330, forward strand.
ATCAGAACTGACTACAGAACATCAGAATGTAACTAACTCCAACTCTGATGACCCATTTGGGAAAAATTATTTGGGAAAACTTTAGGTTTATAGGTAGTATATAAGTATTAGATACTATTGCAACATTTATCATTGTTATTATTATTATCATTAAAACTTAAATAATATTAAAAATTGACAAATGCTCAGTTTTAGATGTCCAACATGTGACATTTTAAAGGATTTGGCTTTAGGGAAGTTGCTTGGTGCTTCAAAATCTTGGCCCCAGTTTCCTCCCAACCATAAATATTAGTCATATCAACAATGTATGGTAACTGTTGCAGCAGCTTCAGAGAGAAAGTCTTGGACCAAAGGAATTTGTGACTCTGAATCATAGTAAATAATTTGTGACATTGAAAGATGCATCCATATCCTTCATCAGTTATAATCACGTTCTTCATTATTGAGCTTGCTCTGGCACCAAAAAAGGATATATTTCTCCCTAGACAAAGGGAAAGGCAGTGATTTGCCCAGAAAACGTACAGCATACAGAGAGAAAGACAAATGTGAGGTGGAGCAAAAAGACAGCACGCAAAGTGTGGGCAAGTATAGACTCATGACATAACAGCTGTCAACTTCGTTGTGAAAAAAAAGTAAATTCCCCTGCTCTGTCCTTATGTTTTATTTGCTCCCATGTCTTCCAAGAAATTCTCTGCTATCATGCTCTTGCTTTCACACCTTTCCTCCCAATGCACAGATGTACCCTCCACCCAAGTTCAAAAGAGAAGGACAGAATAAAGAAAAGAGGACTAAAAGCATGCTTTGTTTTTTTTCTTTTTGGAGAAGTGCCAGTGCAGTTTATCATCAGGAACTATTTAAGACCCTAATTCAACCAAGTTTTAAAACCTATTGCCTGATACTATGGATGTCTTTTAAGGCTCTAAGTAATTTGGGATGGAATTAGAGGTTACCTGGGAGGATGCTGGTTGAGGTTTGAAATTCCAGTTTCAGAAGTTGCTTTTTGTGATTGGTTTTGCTATTCATGCAACACTCACTGTATTTCCTGATGCTTCTCATGCATAAATCTGTTAGGTTGGCATTATGAAGCAAACAGAAAGAAGTGTGGTGTTAGCTTTAATGCCACCTAAGATTTTAATGAGTACTTTAGAATATTTTTCAATACATAATTCATGGGTTAACATTTGAATTTCAGCTCCTGAACAGTCACAATGAAGAAGTAAAAATGCTTAGTTCCCAAGTGTAGGAGTTATAAAATCTTTTCTGTTGTGAATTAATATGAGTCCTATGGGGACACTGGCAGAGCTGTTCATACTGACTGAAGTCAGAGTTTATGGAAGATGTATAGTCAAAGGCTTTGAATCAAATTAGCAATGTTATCTACTTATTTATTCTGTGATGTTAATGAGTCATTCTGAGCAAGCAGTATTTCAATAATTTATACATTCAAGTTTCATTTTACAAGATTCACTGCAACAATAAAGAATGATCTTTATCATTCCAGACATAGGCAATTCAGATAACAAAAAGAATGGAAGAATGGTTTTGCAGACTTGAAAGTCTATGGTCGTTTCTTCTGACTGCTCTTATAATCTTCAGATGGATGAGTTTTATTCCTGACCTGTGGTTTGCTTTGGCTTGTATATTCCCTTTTTTTCTCAACTACAGCTTTCCACTTTTTTAATCCTTCTCTGAGGAATTTAGTTTACCCTGATTATGAACTTCTCATTTACTTCCCCTCCTTCATGTATGTAACAGCTTCCAATCTTCAAAGTCCAGCTAATAACTGTTGCTGTTCTCATAGACATGTCCAAGATCAAACTGCAGTAAAACATTTAGCTCCCCGTATCTGCTGTCTGAATCACCTTCTTTCCTTCATTTACCATGGAGTGGTGTCCATCTGTCCTTCTACCATTCTTCTGGCCTGACTTCTTCCTTTTCACCGTACCAGTGTGTCAGTTTACTGAGTTCTGGATGCTTATTTCCCTTTATTCCCCTCATCTCATCCCCTACACTGCCCTTGTCTTTGCAGTGCTCCTTTGTGGCTCTGAAGCTAGCCCCATCTCTGTGGGTACTGCCCTCAGCAGTGCTTCTTTCCCTTACCTGTCTGTACTCTCTCCTTCCCACTCTCCCCTCTGACCTTCTCTGGCTGCTTCCCACCCATCCATGCCATCATCCCTTTTCTCTCTGATTCATCCATGGAACCCCCACACAGCTATGACTAGGTCTCTGATCTTGGCAGCAATTATTTTTTGATTCATCTGTATTTTTCACTGGTATTTGTCCCCTGGATTTAAATGCTGGGACAGTAAAACCCACAGGTACTAGGTTGTGTGTAGTTCTCCTTCAGCTGGTTTATTCCCCTAATGAATAGAGAAATGCTGACCAAAGGAAAATGTAATTCAACTCCTTGTCCTTGACTTCAACTTTTCCTTATTCTTTAACTTCTTTTTCTCAGCATTACACATGGGATCTAGTGGCAATGAGCCCATTTTGATGTCTCAGCTATTTCTTTTATGCTTCTCATGGAACCCTCTTCTCACTTCTTGATGTTCCCTCATCCCATCAGCTGTTTCTAACCAGATTATCTTTTTCATTACTGTTGCCACTTATGAATACATTATTTTCCTCTACTTTCAACACTTCCTTCCTTTCAGTTTCCTTCTTAATTATCTCCAAGATGTCTTAGTTCTTTCCCAGGGCTAAGGATGTGTGACCACTGGATAAAAACTGGCTGAAAATACCATTATTTTGAGGATTAAAATGCTCATGTTCTCTCTGTTTTTCATCCTGTAGATTACTTTTCATTGAGTCTTCAGTTCTATCTACTTTATCAGCATTATTTAGTAATAACAATGCTTTTCCTGTTGCCCTGATGTCAGGGTTTTAAATCTGTTTTACTGTTTCTTTCCTTTAGCCTCAGTTAGGCTTTCCCATTCAGTCTACCTCACCTGAGAAAAGTTGCTGTAGGTTTCCTGTTTTCTCTTTCAGTTTCCTCCTCAAAAAAGAACAAAAAAACAAAAAACCCAACAAAAAACTCCACCAAAAAAACCCCAAAAAACTGTCATGACATCTTTTCATCCATTCTTTCTGCCTTTATCCAGTTCGCTCAGAATTTCTTTCAGCTTTGATATTGCTCAAGACAATATGGCCAAAGTAAGTAATCTTAGGATCACTCAGATTATAAAGTGTAGTCTATACATATGCAATGCTGCATACACTAAAGATTGAATTTTGAACATAAGGTGGCATGGAAACAAATATTTGTCAGCATATATGAATATGAAGAATAATAGTACATTGATTCTGAAACACGAATTACTGAAAAGTGTGATATGGCCACTGAGTTGTACAGGACCCAAATTCCTGGAGATTGTGCAAGGCCATAGAGTTCAGTTGGACTAAACAGAACAAATCACTCCTATGAAGCAATATGTCCCAATCACCTTAGTCCTGCTGAGCTGTGTGGCCTTGGGAAAACCAGATGGTTCTGTTATACAAACATCACTTAGAGTTGAACATGACCCTGACTCAAATAATGGCATTTCTGGTAAGTAGGATTGCAGGATTAAGCAGAGAACAGGATGTTCACTATATAAAAGCAATGTAAGACACAAACTACGACAATTTATAATCTGTTTTTTCCTACATTTTTGTTGCAATTAATCCAATGATACAGCTGCTTTAATTACACCTCTTGGTCAATTGCAATAGAATAAACATTTGATCTTTTTTTCTGTAACCATAACTTGAATTTTTTTTTCATCCACACATGTGCAGAGGCACAATCATACCACATGAAAGTCTGCACAGTAATTTAGCATTCCATCAATTTTTTTCCTTCAGTAGTATTTCCCACATTCTCTCAACAAGGACTCTAGCCTCAAGAGAAATCTCAAGGTTTCTTTTGGTTCCATGTTAGTATAGTCTCATGAGTGATAACTTATAAAATTTCCTTCATAGTATTGATTTGTTTGTTTGTTTTTTCAATAAAGGGAAGACTTCATAAAGGATGATTATTTTGGCTTCAGTCCAACCATTAGTTCTGTTTTCTCCACTGTCCCAGATTTTCAATGACCTGCAAAGGTCACATCAGACCTTCTTTTCTGAATCTGCAAAATGAGGAGATGAATGATGTCCCACTTAGAAGGGGTAGTAAATCCAAAATCAGTGAGACATAGGGATTCCTTGGTGATAGGACTGTGCAAGTATCTCAAATGACAGTGTATTAGGAGATCATAAAGAAGTTTCAATTCAATGTACTTAGCTTTCAGTATCAGGAATTTCTCTTTCCCAAGGAGTTTTTACTGCATATATATATATAAAATTGATTCATGTAAATGAAGGATCTTTTATGTATAGCCTTCTGTAAGTGCTGTGCATATTTCTAATTGTATTATTTGCTTTCTTCTCATTGTTAGCTAAAACTGTGGAAATAAAAGGAAATGGTACCTCTTCAACAATTTGTTCCAGTTGTATCTTTATATATTTGAAGGTCTTTGCTGAGACTTTGTAAAGGTGTGATATTTCTATCTCATTAATAAGAAATGAAAGGGAAAGTCTATTCTTCCTGTTTGTATTCAAGAAGTACACATGAACAACAGACTCGTGTAATTTGGGATATGCTTTCAGGGTCAACATCCAGCAGCATTGCTAAAGGCAATGTCTGGATTTTCTTTCACAAAGGCACAAGAGGAAGAAATGAAATGAAACATCCATTATCTGGTCTACACCTGGAGGGTCACTGCTCTACAGAGCTGAGAGCACATCATATTTTCATAGTAAATACAAACAGGGTGAATACTGGGTTTTGGTTTGGTTTAGTTTTTTTCTCACAGGAATGCAGCTTAGGAAAAGAAATTATTGTCTAAAGCCCAAGGACAATATAAAACCTTTTCTGGACAGAAAATACTTAATTACTTACTGTCTATCAGACAAGCTGCTGTTCTGCACTTAGCATCATTGTCTGACAGCACAGCTGGCTGGAGGCTGAAAATGAAAATCATTTTCCTTTGCTCAATTTCCTTGTAAACAGCAAAAGAATGGTGTTGATATGCCAGACTTCACTGGGAAAGTGCGTTGCAAACATGCAAGATCTGTCTCCAGAGGTCCTAAAAAGAGGAATGTGATTTGACTCCTACAGAGATAAATCAGGACACCTTCAACTTAGGCTTCATTTAGCCCTTGCTGTGATAGACTTCCATTGTTCTGTGCCACACCAACCATGAATAAGCAAGAACACTAAGGAAAGAGAAAGAAAAAATGGTCTTATGTTGTGAAACCACTTAGCAGAGCTAAGTGAGCTATTGTAAATAGGCAATTTGTGAAGCATTCAGTCCAACAAAGCAATCTTGACATATTTCCACTTCAATTGATATTAATGTCAATTTTACACAATCTGTAAACACATGTATGGCTCTGTAGTGTACACGAATATTAAAACTTAGAACTCAGTATGCAGTCTTTCACTCTATTGGGAAGCATGTTGGTGAATTTGGTTTTCATCAATTTGCAACTGAGCAGTCAGGTTAATTCTATTAGCACTTAATGCAAATATATTTCATAGTATCATTTCTGATAGATTGTTTAACTCTCAGTTCTCAGGTGTGACCTCGGTGACCAACCATATTTCATTTTCATTAGTATTAAGTTGCACAAATAGTATAAAAGAAAGTAAATGTGTACCTTTTGGGATTCACGCTGCTTTAGTAAGTATTATGTTTTACTAGTGTTTATTATACTGTTTAAAGTTTTAGAGTAAAGATTTTCTTCCTTTGAAGTCAAATGTGAAACCCCTTTTGCTTTCAGGGTAAGCTGTATTGGACCAATAAATCAGTGTATTTTCTCCATGTAGCCTTGAATTTATTAAGATCTTTTACTTAATCAAAAAAAGAGTATTCTATTAACTGGTATAAGTCTGTTCAGCAGCTGATTTAGCACAGGTTTGGTAGCTGAGGACACATCTGCAAAAGTCTCACAAAACAGCCTCCTGACTAGCTGGACTAAAGCACAATGCTCCCTGAGTTTCTTCAGATGGTTCCTCAATCTGCTGCACCACGGTTGTGCCGATTAAAGGCTCACATACATTCTATAGGATGTGCTTTACAATGCTGTGCTCAAACTTTCTAGTCCCTCAGGGGCACTTGTGTGGAAGAGTTAACAAAGTTTTCAAAAAGGCAACTATTTCCAGAGAAATTGATGACTTACTCACAGACTCCATTTAGTACACAAGTAACTGCCTTCATAAATACTCATAAATATTCCAGAAATGTCAAGAACAATCCAAGAAGGAAAGGGAATGTCTAGAAAAATGTTTTTAATAATGGTACAGCTCAAATGTACTGCAAGTTCTCTCTATATCAAGCAGCCCAGTGTTTGCATGGATCTTTTACTGGGTCAGAGAGCTGTAAATAAAATGTCACATCTTAGCATTTAATAAAAACCACAGCATGGCCACTTTATCACTGCAGCCTTGATGTAGCAGGAACTCACAGGTATTTCTGAAATAAAGCTTTGAAGTAGTTAGAGGAAATGGACTTAGGAAAAAGTCCTGTCCACAAGTTTTGCAAGATCAGGTCTTAATCAAAATGACTGGACTGTTAGGATGCAGTTTCCTGCATGTATGTTAGATCAGGACTGTGATTTCACTGTAAAGCACATGAATTCCTGTGTTCAGAGACTGTTTTGCCTTATACCTGTGGACATTCCTTACTTTTAAAGATAGAAAGTCTGCAGAGCTGTGAGGGACAACTGAATTATGATCTACGTGTTTAAAACCCACTTGATTATCTGTGGTAGGTTGGCACAAAATCTGATTAAAACATTTTCAGAACAAGAATCCAAATGTAAGTCAGTGTAAGAGCACATTTTAAAGCAAATGCATGTTCTAAAGAAGCTCTCTGATCTGTAGCCATTTTCAGTGGCATGAGACTGAAACAGAAACATCTGCTTGAATTTACCAGCTATGAAGCTGCTATTGAGAAGAGTAAATTAACAGTGAATAATAATGAAACTATTGATGTTTAGAGAATGGAATTAAAAGCTTATGTGAATTTTACCTAAACAGAGAATTAACTCCTTTCATTGAAGCATTTTCAAATCTAGTTTAAAATTAAATCATTCTTTATATATTAAGAACTTGTCTTTGTTGCAAAAATAACCAATGTATTGCTCTTAATTTGAATTCCATCTACAAACTAAGCCCTTCCATTCAACGTAGTAATATTCTTGCACACAAGTTAACTGGCCCATTGGGAGCTATAGGCTACAGCTCAAGTAGGGATGCTGCTAATCCATTCACAATTTATGGCATCTCCTCACAACCATGGCTTCTTTTACTCCAGCTAAACTAACTCAAGAAGCATTAAACTCAAAAATAACACTCTAGGATTACTAGGGGTAGAGGTGGAGAGAGGAGATGAGGCTTCCTGGGATGATACTTGCTCTGGTCAGAGGAGCTGCTGTCACTGAGGTGTGTCCCATCTCCTCTTGTGTCATAGCTTTGTCAATAAATACACTTAATTCTTCCCATCTGCTCTCCAGGCTCTCTGGTGTATTGGCTGGGGTTCATTCAGCCACCCCCACCAAGTACCAGGCATTTGAGATGCCAGGATACCAGAAAAAACCACAGGCTCACAGACACAACTCATAGATGGCAGATGAAACCCAGGGCTCACAGCTCTCGTGCTCTTCAGGGGGGCAGCCAGAGGTGAGGTGGGCACACTTGGGACTTCTCAAATGGCATCTGGTGCTTGTGTCTAAGCAACTGAATGAAGCCCTTCATGTCTGTTCATGACAATGGCAGCATAGATGCTTTGATTTAGATATCCAGATGTTTTGATCCATGGCTGACTCCTACCCTGACAGAGGTATTGCTTCCACCTGCCTCAGCAAGATCTGCTGGAGCTCATGTGTCAAATTTCTCAGATGTCTCAACAGATGATAAGAAGTTTTAAACACAGACTATGGTAAGAATTACAGGAATAATATTATTATATTATTTACTAATATTAGAGAATTTTTATTATTTCAAGTATTTAATAAGTGTTAAATTCCAAGGATTGCTGAGGTTGTCCAGACAGGTCTCATAGATAATGCAGGCAGTGGAGTAGCTGCTGCTGCCTCAGCTTATTGCTATGGCATGGTGACCACTGCTGTGATCAGGTCTGAAGGCTCACAAGCCTTTAAAAGAAATGTCAGGTTTTCTTCTACACAGAGTATTTCTCACATTATCCACAAACACAGTTAGTTTTTCCTGTCGCCTTCCACTTCCACACAACTTCCCAGCTTCATTGCAGGGGCAAGGTGTCTTCTGCAGTGCTGGTGGCCAAGACCTGCTGGGGTGGTTTCAGATGTTATTGTCTCCAGTCTGGGATGTCTGCTGGGTTGATATCCCTGTACCTGCAGGGGACCATCTATGCTTGGACCTCACTCCTTCAGTCACACTTTGGTATGTCAAGTCAGCTTTAGCATTGTTCCAAAATTGCTTTTGCTTTGAAGTAGCTTTGCAATCATCAGACACTTGTGTACACAGACCCCAGGAGGCTGGGACTTAACCCACATCTGGGTACTGCTTAAGCTACCAGGAAAGGAAACTCATTAAAGTTTCACGGGGAATCACGAAGGATTGCATGAGGTTTCTCTTCCTGCACAATGCACAGGTGTCTGAAAACCACAAAAGACTGTGAATGGCCTCTTAAGTGGTACACCACGTTTTCCCTGGAAAGGCCCCAGAACAAGTCGTGGAAGTCCCCGAGGACAAGAGCCAGCAACACCTGCGCAGTGACAGCAGACACAACCTCAGACAACCCAGCAGACACACGAGTTTAGCGACTCGCTGACAATTTGCAAATGCAGGATGAATTCACAGCAAGTCTGCTTCCAGGCTTTTGTAGTTCAAATGAAAGATTTCACACATTTCTAGGACTTGCCCCCCTGACAGAAAAAGGGTGAGGCATTTGGAAGCCAATATAAAGAATGTGATAAACTTCAATTAAAACAAAATGACAGGAAAGATAAAACCTTTTTTTTTATTTTTTTTTTTTTTTAATTTTGCCTTGAAAGGAATTTGGAAATCATATTCCACTGGGGTGTAAATAGATTTTCTGAGATTATTTATTTGTGACCGTATGGACAGTCATGATAATTATTTCTGTTGTGGAATGGTTGCAGAATGTGACATATCACAGAAAATGAGAAGGAAATTAAATGTTTTGGGTTTGTTTTTTTTTTTTCATAAAGAAGAAAGATACTTAGGTGGTTGTGTGGTAGATCCAATGGAGGAAAGGCATTCCTAGAAAACAATGCACGACATAAAACAAAACTCAAAACTGCATTTGCTCACTCACTTTTGTTTTCTGAACTTGCACCAAAAAACCCATCAGTTTCTTTTCTTTTCTTCAAGGGGAGGCTTAAAAATAAAGGCATGTATTGACATATCTAGTTACCATCTCATGTCTGATTATGAACTAAAAAAAGCTTAGAAGCTCTACAGCAGTTCTAACAGCAGAAAATTCTCATTGAGCTCAAGCGGTAGAGATCTCTGAATCTCCAACTGAATATCCTGGGCTCTATTCCCATTTTTAATTTGCTGACAATGTCTCATTTATGGAAAAAGAGCCATTTTAAATTCTTTCAAGAACTGAGTGATACTGAATTACTCAGAAGAATCTTTCTTCAGCATTTCTTGTTTAGAAAGACAATGATCAGCATTCTATAAGTTCTCAACATGCACTAAAAAGGAAAGAATTTGAGGGATTCTTTTGGGCAAAATAGTGTAGATGTCATACATCAAAAAATTAGTTATCAACTAATTATTTATAAAATGTTTAAGTATTAATTCTTTTATGTGATAGACAGCAGCAGAACTATGCAGTCTAGAGCTTATTGTGACGTCCCAGAAGATAAATGAGCTACAATATTTAGATTAAACAAAAAAGAACCATTATAATAATATACACAATGAGCAAAGTACCGCATTTTCCAGTTAATGCCAAAACAGAGTTTCACAATGAAGTGTTTGTGGAACATTAAAAGTATAATTTAGCATATCTGAATAAATTATTTTCTACTATGTAGTAAAAACAGAGAAACACATGGCATAGATTATAGCCCCAAATACTTTTAAATTCTTGGAGTGGAGGCTGCCTGGCAACTTTTGTACCAGCTGGAAGAGCGAGAACCCAGCTGGCTTGGCAGTAGCCACCATATTGTGCCTCGCCTGGCAGGCGGCCACCGGCCAGCCCTGGAGGGCCCGTGCCCCTCCTGTGCTCCCTGCAGCAGGGACAGCCCTGTGGGCAGCAGGAGAGGACACAGGAACCCCAGCAGTGTCAGTCAGCACGGGCAGAGGGCACAGGAACCCCAGCAGTGACAGTCACCATGGGCAGAGGGCACAGCATCCCCAGCAGTGTCAGTCAGCACAGGCAGAGGGCACAGGAACCCCGGCAGTGACAGTCAGCATGGGCAGAGGGCACAGGAACCCCGGCAGTGACAGTCACCACGGGCAGAGGGCACAGGAACCCCAGCAGTGTCAGTCAGCATGGGCAGAGGGCACAGGAACCCCAGCAGTGTCAGTCAGCATGGGCAGAGGGCACAGCATCCCTGCAGTGTCAGTCAGCACGGGCAGCGGGCTGTGACAGACCTTCAGCACTGCCCATCCTGAAAAAGGCTGAATGTGGTGCTGAGGGATGCAGGTTTTTAGGGTCCTTCAGCATTGAAGTCTCTATCTTGAGATTGTGAAGGGATGATGACAATTCAAGGGCTGGTGCCACCATGAGGGAAGGGGAAAATGCACAAATTAATGCAATTGTTTTAAAACGTTGCTCACATGTATATAGGATGCAAACAAAGGAAAAGTAATCATTTGTGTATTTTATTGTCTTTAATCTAAGCATTACAGGAGTGTTAACACATTGGAAGTAAGCTCCCTACAGTCACACACTGATGTTAAATTAAAGAAATAAATGTGGTGACATCTAATCAGAACAAACTCCAGCTGGGGAGGGATGAAGGCTGTACCCAGCTTCAGGTCAAATAGTGAAAGCAGGACACTAATAAACAGCCACATTGCCTCCTTTGATCTCTTCTAGTGGAGGAAGGGAAAGCCCCAAATTAGGGAAATTGGCACCTTCAGGAGTTCCGGGTCCTTCAGAGGATTAGGTGTAAATAGAAGAATAACTCAAAATGGGTCACCCTTTGTTATACAGTGAGAGAGAGCACCAACAAGACAGAAATCTTTATGAAACGAAGCATTATTTGCTCTATGTCTCAAAAAGTTCCTGCTTTTTTTGTTCTTTGTGTTCCTTTGACAAACATAGTACTTGTCCATCCTTCCCAGCGCCTCCCTAAGGCTGAACAGTGTCTTTCCAGGAAATTAAAACAAATACAATCACAGTGACTAAGCCTGGGTTTAATCCCTGCCGGCTCATTTCCCAGCACACCTGCTCTGATACCACTCTGGCAGTCAGCTCCCTCCAGCTCTTCCCAGTGCAGCACAGCCAGCAGTGGCTGAGAGGTGGGTGGCTCTGCATGGGCATGGGCGGGAGCTGGCAGAGGAGTGAACAAACCTGCAGTCAGTGGGGACTTAATTCACTCAGTAGGGTGGTGGCAGGAGGTTACTACATGTCCTTTCTCACGCAGGAGGTGCAGGTGAGGCGTTAGGGCATGGGTTGGACCTGATGATCTCAAAGATCTCTTCCAACCTAGTGATGTTGTGTGATGTCTCTTCCAAAGAGCCCCATCTGAAGGCTGTGCTGACTCAGAGGAAGCCACAGGCACCAGAAGGCAGAGCCCTTCCACACAGCTCTCCCTGAGAAAGTTTTTGTGGTTTGACTGCTTTTGTGGTGTGGGTGCTCTGATCTTCAGGGGGAGTGTCATCAGACCTCCTCCTCCTCCCACAAACCATTGAATTGATGGCAGAGGTATGGACCTTGTACAGGGATAGTGCCCGGCCTCACCCACTCCATATTGCAGAGGAATTCTCCCTATTCTTATATTCCCTATTCATTCCCTGTGCAATAGCTTCAGCTCAGGATGAAACACTGTGTTATCTGTGCCAAATACCTGCAGCCTGAAACATACCATGTCACCACTAATTCCCATGGGAGGGAGAATTTTCTCTCCTCTGTTTTTTTTTTTTTTTTTTTTTTTTATATGTGAACATGTCCAGACCAAAATCCAGAGGCTGGATTCATTAATTTGACAATAAAATATGTTCTCAAGGATATGTATGCAAAGCTTTCACACAGACTTAAATACTATTTTTGAATTGGACTCACAAATTTATTTTCATTTGACTTTCAATGATATTTAAGCACCTGTCTCTTTGAAAACACATCTTTGGCTTTTAAATAATTTAGTCTCTGCTGAAAATTGTATCCCATCTGCTGGAGAATCTGACTCATGAAGTCTTGGTTTACAGATGTTCAAATCAACCAAACATTTCTAATATTTCTAAGACTTTCCTTGCTGAATACCTTCAAAATTGTAATGCATAATGAACAAATGCAACATGTCCTTTGAAGAAGAAGATTGTGGGCTTGGTTCTTAGCAGAATACTAGGAGACCCTGGAAAGTTCCAGGCTAACCACAATGGATAGTTTTGGAGCACTGAAACCATGTGCCTTTGCTATTCCAGCACTTGACCTCTGGCAGCAAGGCCACCAAGAGTCAGGATTTACTGGTGTAGGTGCTGATACAAAAGGCTTTTGGACTCCAGCTGGTTTGTGCTGTGCCATTAGGCATGGGCGTGTGTGTTTTGCAGCAAATTAGTCTGCTTAGTGGCTTAAAGTTATGATAAAGATATGATACAGATTCGTGAGTGTAAAATAATGGTGATCAACTCCCTTTTTGAAGGAATACATAGAATTGCACTGACACTTTACCAGTGAAGTATCCCTGATTGAACTGGAAACTGCCCTGCTTTACCTCTGTGTGATCAGAGTTAGGTTTTCTCTTTGTGTAAGTGCTTTATCTTGATATCCACCACACAGGGATCTGTTGCACTTTCCCATGTTATCTGAGGCATATCACACTGTGCTTATAATGAAGTCAATGGGGCTTTGCCTTGGAATTGAAAAAGGAAATAGAAAAGGACTGGGCATCATGTAAAATGAACAGTAATGTTAGCTTCTTTAATACCCACTGCATTGCATCATAATTAAAATATTTTCTTTTAAAATTGAAAGCAGTAGCAATATCTAACTTTCATCTTAGCTTCAGTTGTAGAATTCTCCTCTCATGTTACTTCTGAATTACAGAGGCATAAAAGAAGAATTAGGCCTTGATATTTGAATTCACTACTAAGTCCAAGATGCAAAAATCTGATATTTTCTGGATGATGTTGAAGTGTAGGGTAACTGCTGTGCTACTTCTCCATTTCTATAGTTAAATCGCTTTGTATAAATCACTTATATATGGTATATTAATTTTTTTTTTTAATTGTGGATTATGAGCCTCACTGAGATGCTGCAAGGGTCCATCAGGAGCTATAGGGTGTAGTCAGGAGCATTCCCATCTTTATGAAGTTGACAGTGAGAAAAGGCTGTAATTACAGGTGGGAGTCTGCAAAGTACAGGGAGTGGCTGTCTGCATTAATTGTTCTTTTCTCCCATTCTTTCAAGAAAGTCAATGTGAACACTTTCAGCCTGTGACTATTGTCTTTTCTCACTTTTCCACTTAAACAGACCAGTTCTAGTGCTGATCCAGGAGCAGAAAAAAATAGGCAGACAAGCCAGAGAGAATTCAAATACACATCTAGAAGATATTTGGAATCATAGGATCACAAAATCTTTTACGTTTTTGGAAAAGACCTTAAGATCAGCAAATCTCACCATCAACCCAGCACTGCTAAGTCCACCACTAAACCACGTCCCCAAGTGCCACATCTACATGTCATTTAAACACCTCCTGGAATAGCGACTTCACCACTTTCTCATGCAACCTGTTCCGAAGATTGACAACCGTTTACATGATGGAACTTTTCTTGCTATCCAATCTAAACCTGTCCTGGCACGACTTGAGGCTGTTTCTTTTTTCCCTGGAAGAAGAGACCAACTCCCACCTGGCTGCAGCCTCCGTTCAGGGAGTTGTAGAGACCAATAAGGAGCCCCTGAGCCTCCTTTTCTCCAGGCTAAACACCCCCAGCTCCCTCAGCTGCTCCTCATCTGACTTGTGCTCCAGACTCTTCACCAGCTCCATTGCCCTTCCCTGGACCTGCTCCAGCGATGGTTGTTTTCAGTCATGTAAATGCCCTTGGACCGTGCCCAGCTCAAGGGGGTCCTGCTTGAGTAAGAGTTGGCAGAGGGGGGAGACCACGCTGCTCTGAACACAGGCTGAGGACACAGCCTGAGTCACAATTGCTTTAGAAGCAGGGGATGAAGTCTTTAATCTAAGAACAAGTCTTATCTTTCTGCTGACAGAATTCCATCAGTAAAACAGTAGATTTCTTTATGTGAATTGATTATTTAGAACTTTATACTCCCCCAGCTCCCATTATACCACAGATTGGATGAATCCTACTACACGATACTTATCCAGTATTATCTGCCTGACAGATAAATGCCTTGATTAAGGATTAAGGTGATATTAAATCCAATTATTTTTCCATAGGCAGCTGATCATTGGCTGTCCATGTCCTCTTTTTCTCAGGCACTGGAGTCATCTTATTTACAGTTTCATTCTGCTATACTGCTCATAGGCCAGGCTAATTGCTTCTCCAGACAGCAGGCTCTGCTTCCATTTCTTGCAGGCTTTTTGAAACAGCAAAATAAAGTTAACAGATGCCAAAATACTCAGTGATACTAACTTTTGAGCAAGTTCTTCCTCATGCTAAAACTTATGAAAATTAATCTGATTCATAAACTTGTCTTATGCATGCTTGTGGGATGTCATGCAGGTAAATCTAATGCCTTGTTTATAGTATAACAAAACAGCTAGGATGCTTTTCTCATTGCATGACAATCTGACAATAATTTACATGTCTGCTGAGAGACTGCTTTCTCTATATGGATAGGAGCTCCTAACATATCTAATGTGGCCCTAATGCATTAATATACTACAATAACAAAATCAAAAGAATTTGTACCATAATCTGGACAGCACTGCTTGAAATACAGTCCCCTGATTTAATCATACTTGCAACATAAGCAGCTCCTTGAAAGGGGCATACCTGCACTTGAGACATTCTTGTTACAACAAACAGTAGCAAATAATCAGTTTTTTCAAAGTCTGCAGAGATAAAATTCTTCAGATGTGCTGAGCAAAATTTTATTAATTGCTTGTTTCTCTTCACACAGTCACAGGAAAACTGGTACTCTCTCAAAAAAGAATACAGTTTTCTTTCTACTTTTTATGCCCCACTCAAATAAAGGGTATATGTACCTATAAATGAGGTAGCAAAGCATCCTTGAGACAGATTTCTTCCTCCACCTAATCTATTTGAGGGTTTTATGAGATTGGTGCCAGAACACTTGTCAAACAGTTCCATCTTAAAATCATAGAATGTTCAGGGGTTGGAATGAAAGTTATAGGCCATCCAGACCCAAGCCCCTGCCATGGGCAGGGATGGTTCCCCCTAGACCAGGTTGCTCAGACCCCCATCCAACCTGGTTTTGAACACTGACAGGGTTGGGGCATCCACAGCATCTCTGGGCAACCTGTTCCAGTGCCTCACCATCCTCACAGTAAAAAATTTCTTCCTAATATCTAACCTAAATTTTCTGTCTTTCAGTTTGTACCCCTTACTCCTTGTCTGTGGTTCCTAATGAAACAGAAAAGAGAGTGCCAGGAGAGTGTAAGCTTTGACTGATGTGGTCTCTGCTCAGGTGCAGTTGGGTAGGCTGGAACCATCTCATTCCAATCTGAGCTATAAAGATGTGTTTCAGATTTGAGTGGAGAACAAAGAACTTTGGTGACCCATGCAGAGCTAGAGTTGCCCTGTAGCACTGTTGCTCTAAAATCCTCTGATAAAAAAGCAATCACTGAAATTACTGATGCCTTCTGAAATAAATCCAGAGAGTGTGGCACTGATTTAATTCTGGCACCTGAAATGTTATCTTGTGGAAATGTACTGAAATCTTTATTGTGACTTGTCATCACAACTTATATAGTCAGCACAAGGAAATACAGAAATATTAGATTTTAAGCAGTCCCTTGTTCTTTCATAGCTTAAGCATAAACATCTTTCTTCTTAGTTCCCCTAGAGATTCAAATAATTTAGAGGACAAGGAGGATGGTGAAAAAACAGATGAACTGCCTATCCCAGTCCTCTCACTGTTTTTGTTGGCTGGATGCATGCAGAAGTGGGCATGACACCAGCTTAAGGACAGGTTTCTCACATTTTTTCCGCTTCCCAAAGTGTTCTGGGAGCAGCTGTGTCTTAGCCACAAAATCATTACTACAAGACTACTGCTGTATAAGCATTAAAATGGTCTTATGCTCTCTCAGAAATGAGTAAAGTGGATAGTCTCTGAGATCCTTGAGCTTACCTGCCACTTTTACAGGTGGCTGAGAAGCAATCTACAGAAAGAGGGGCTGGCCCAGGGGTTTGTGGTGCTTCATGGTTCCTCCACAGACATCTACATATCTACATCTACACCTATATCTACACAATGGTTGAACTTGATGTCTTAAAGGTCTATTCCAACCTAAGCAACTCTATGATTCTATATACATGTACATGTGTATTTGTAAACAAAAACTTATGTGTGTGTGTATGTACTGTCTATGTAAGTTAAAGAGGTTAATCAATGCAGGCAGGGAGGGAAAAGAAGAAAAAAAAAGAAAGGAAGGCAAGATTGTCATCAAGACATTTGATAATATGAACAGGAGTTTCATGATAACTAACTTCATGATAGTTGGTATCTGATGAAAACTGTTTTAAGAATTACTTTGCTGGAAAGCCACTAAGGGAAGCCAGCCAGATATTAGGTAACTTCAGACTGCACGGGAAATCAAAACAAAGTTACAGGGCCATTAGCTCAGTGTTATGCTTTTGGCGGGAGAACGGACTGTGGAGAAGGGGCCTCCAAGTCTCCCTAGCAGATTTTCATCCTTCCTCATCAGCTCCACTGGGGACATATGTTGTTTGGAGAGAACGCTGTCACACACTCTCTGCCAGACGAGGGAGTGGAGGCGTCTCACCTGCCATGCCCACCTGGCCATCTTTGCTACCCACGGTGAGTCCCGTGGCCTCTTCTGCAGAGGACAGGCACAGCTGTCCTGCTGATGCAGGTGGGACAGGAGTGACCTCTTCTGTCTCCACTCCTTTGTTTGCCACCAGAGGGCACAGAAGCTTCGGGATTGGGCTCACCTCATCCTGTTCAGGAAACCCCCAAAGGAGCCATCCAGGCACAGCCAGGCGTTTCTCTCCAGCTGCACGTCCAGGTTTTGGTTGTCCCAGCTTCTCCTTCCATCTTTGGCTTCCCCCTAAGGTGTGCTTGTTCTGCTGTGCCCACATTTCCAAGCTGCTGCGCCCATGAAGCCAATAAACCACGTTAAGGGACAGACTGGCTGTTGGGAGCAGCACATTGGCCACTTTGGCTCTCAGTGGGAGCGCTTTGCCAGCAGAGCTGAAATTCCAGCTGTGCTGGCTTTCAGCATGCTGAGTCTGTAAACATCCCCACATTCTTTTGAGTTTCAAAGTAGGCTAGAGATACAGCAGAAAGTTTGTCTTCAAACCTGCTCGTGGATTACCTCTGCTGTTCCAGGGCTTTGCTACCTGGTGTTTGTGCAATGCCTGCCTGCTTGCAATCCCAGCGCCTCGCACAGTCTAAGTGCCCCACTGATTGTGAAAGATGGAAAAGATCTGAACAAAGGAACTTAGACAGTATTAGAAACAATCATCATAAAAAGTGTCTTTTCTTGTTTCAGGGTGGTTACTCAGGATAACTGTTTTTGTTAGTGTTAAGGTAGTGCTGCCAGGCTTCCTTGGTATTCTTAGAGCATTCTGTTGAATTATACTGAATGAAGAGAAAACTTTCCCAGCCCAAATCTGAGCACTCAGGAATTTTGTAGAAACTGCAGGTCTAATTCTATTATGTGGAGGAAACCTATTAAATGGAGCCGTTTAATGCTGCTGAGACTTACAGAAGCAACAAAATACTGATACACAAGGCTCTGGCTTTGTTTGAGCGACTCCAGTTCCTGCTTTTCTCATTGAAACCTTAAAGGCCTGTCTGCATTGGCAGTTTATAATTCTACAAACTGTTGTTTTGCTGTAACAATATGACTGGTGAACTGTTGGAGACTTATAATACAGTAATACTTATGTTGTCACATCTTCATTCCCATGTATTTTGGTGGTCCCCTTCCTGCCTTTCTCTCACTTTATGACCTGTCCCAGCCAGTTGCTTTAATTAGCAATATGTTACTCCCTGTTAAATACTGATGCCCTTCTGAGCTTCAAACCTCCCCCAATTCACCCTCCTCATAGCTCCTGAGGTGCCAACATCAATGCATACAAGGAGCATCAGGGAGATATCCCGGCATGGGTTCCAGGGTGGGGCAGTGGAGATGAGAAAGGACTGGCTGTAGGAGTTGTATTGCCTGAGTAAAAGAACAGTATGTTCCTAGTGTTTTGTCACAGACACTCTGATTTAACTATTCAAAGGGAAAGTTCAGGGAATTCAGGGACTTTCACCTGTTTTCTGCTACATATCTTCTGGCACAGCACAGGGAGGATGACAGCATGCATGGAGCAGAGGACAGGACCGCCTCCCTTGGGCCTGAAGCTGGTGGAAATGCATATCACATGGAAGCAGGGGCTTGCTCTCAAGGAACAGCCAACTGTGCTTCTGAAACAGGGAAAAGCATGCCAGTGTAAAGCAATCACAACTGCAGAAGGTCATTTAGATATAAATCTTGCACAGCAACCCTGCTGTCTCTGACTCACAGACACACAAATGCTTTTGGAGATTGAAGTTTGTGTGACCATTTGTGGCATGTATCTTGTCAGGTGCCAAGGTCTCTCATTTACTCTGCATAAGACCTTTTGGTCAATCACTCAGCAGAGGTATCAGTCCCAAGAGGCTCATTTTGAGAATAAATGTGAGGAATCACTGGAAAAGGCAATTGGCCCGAAAGCTGGTTAACAATCATCTAGGCTGGCTCTACCAGTGCTTTAAATTGGGATTATTTTTACCTAATTAAGTTGTGACAGGAACCTAGCTCAGGCAAGGAGCCAGATGAGATACTCAGTGACCCTGGCTGGACAGTCTTCTGCTGGTTAGTGACAGCCAGACATACCTGGACACCTTTACTGTTTGTTACCCGTCCTGTTTAATTTACACTCTAAGGTGGCAGGGCACAACAAGGCAGTGAAGTAGATATTTCTCTGGAATAGAAATGTCCAGAGACTGATATTTCTATTCTGAATGAAGGGCTCTGTGGTAGCACAATTTTGCAGCCATTCATCCTCCTGAGGAACAGGCACTTGTAGTTTATGCTGGGGACTGTGGGAGGATCTTCACAAGGCAGCAGGAGGCTCTATCCAGGTACACTGCTATGGTTTGATCAGGACGTTTGTACAATGCAGTGCTCTCAGCCATCTCTGGACTTGGTGTGTAAGACTCTTCCAAACCAGCTAACACAACTGGAGGCTCCTGTTTTGAAACACAGCAATTGCACTGATTTATAGCTTTGGGAAAACTAAGTGAAATAATTTGAATTGGTTTGGAACTTTGTCTTTAAAGAACTCTTTATTCTTTATGTTTTTCTTTTTTCCCCCTGGCTTTTTGGAAACCACTGATTTGTTGAAATCAAAATGTTTTGTGACATGGGTGGGTTTTGGCAAACAGACAGGACCCATGCAGACTTCTGAGGAAACCCTTCCTGCCAGGAAATCAGTTGCCATCAGAAAATTATTTGGTTTCTTGACAACTCACTTGGCTCATGGTCGGGGTGCATGACTCCAGGGCAACTTTATGTACAGACTGGGCTTCCTCAAAATATGGGCTTGGCCTAGTACTACTACATGGGATTTCAGCCTTCAGCTTGGGGACTCTGTGGCTTCCAGGCTTCCTGGCCCTGGGTTAGGAATTTGCAAGCTCAGGGAACTTCCTCTCCCATATTATACAATTTTCAGTGATGGTTCCACAGTTTCTCTTTGAAATATATGAACACAATGACTGTCATTGTAAAAAGCCATGTGGACCAAGCTGCTGCCGACAAATCATCACAGCCTCATACAGAAAATGTCTTTGCAGTCTATTGGCAAAACAAACAAATTAAATATATATATACAAACTGAAGTGTCTTCTGTAAAATACTGTTCTATGGCTACTGTAGGGCTCTGAAGTGGAAGTGTCATTGCAAGAATGATCTGTTCAGTGTTAGCCACAACAATGAGATCACTATGTCTTTGGCAGAGATGGCCTTATGAAAAAGTTTTCTAAGGCTTGTAGGTGGAATAAAGAGCCCATTTACAACCCTCCATGGGAAGAAGAACAAGGTTAAGCAGCACAGGGTATGAAATTTCTTCTGGGACAAGAGACTACTCTTTTGGGCTTAGATAGGACTGAAATGGTACATTACAATCATGTTTTTTTTGGAGGTTAGCATCACCCCGAGCTCTTCTCAGATGATGCATTATAAAGGGCTTGTCTGCACAGCAGAATCATCCTATGATTTTATCAAGGTCTGGCATCCCTGCACTGGCAAACCAAGGTGGCAATAGCAGTAAAAATGACACCATACAAGCTTTAGAAGAAGCATTTAAATAAAGTGTATTGCCAGTGTTTCTAAAGCATGTGAACCCTATTATTAGCAGATGATAACATTCAGGTGCTGCATTTTCCTGGCCATTGTCCTCCCTGGCAGGCAGATTACAGCAATTCAGGCTCCTTTGTTTTACTGAGAAGAACTGCTTCTATTGAGAGCTTTGCCCAATCTCGGGCACTCATCAAAAAAAGGAATGAATTTGGACTCAAGGTAATTGAGGTTATCTTGGGGAAAATATATAGCCACAAAGAGGCAAATCTGTGCAAGGGATGTGCACATCTCTTTGTCATGCCTTCTCAGTTATCGAAAAAGAATGAGTGCCTTCAGCTATGCTAAATCATTTGTTGCCTAATTCTTGCTGAAATTGCTTTATTTTCCTTTGAGGTTGAAGTGGCCTCTGATGAGAGTCTAAACAAAAAACTGAAAAATATTTTACTAAGTAGATGATCAGCCATTTTTGCTCCAGCTCTTCACACAACATTCTACCATTTATAGTGATAACCTTTTTCCAGCAGATATATCTACAGCCTAGCATATTTAGTTTGATGACAGCATTTATGACATAATATAAAAGTTGTGTGTAGGAGCCAGGAATGGGGAAACACTTGGAATGAAGTCAAATACAGTCAAACTAAACATCTGAATGTCCAGCTCAGTCTTGCAGTCCTCATTCAAGTGAATTCTTTGGATGGGAATTGGGACTGAGTAAACTGTAAAACGAGAAGCCTTAATCAGATTTCTGTAGACTGGAATTGATCTCTAACAGGTTTTCTGTGTAAATGGAAAACCTTCACTACTGTAGGTGTAGCCTTTTTGAAGTCTGACATTTGGAGACAAATCCTGCTTTGATGTTACCTTAGTATGCAAAATGGTTTGTATTTTTCCCTCTAGTTTTTTTTTTTTTTTTTGGAACGGCGTAATAGTCCAAAATGACATTCTTAAGTACAGCTAGATTGGCCAACCAGAGACACTTTTTCCAGAGGTAACTGACTGATTCACAAGTAATTGTATTGGCAGGAGTGCTTAAAATCAGAGAAATCAGAGATATGGAAAAATTCCTTAAATCAGGATGTTCCAGCCTGTAAAGAGGGACCTGGCAACTGAATGAACTGAAATGAAACTGAATGAAACTGAAATGAATTCACAGACCTGAACCAAATGTTTTATTGGGAATGCAAGAACTTGTTCCATGATCAGTGAAACTAATTAAGCTTCACATCCACTGAATTTGTTTATAATAATAATCTATTTATAATAATAAACAAATAATATTTTGTTTATAATAATAATTTGTTTATAATCATAATCTTAGGATTATGTTTTTTACCTGTTTTCTAATGCCTTAAGGTCTGGAGTATTCATAAAAATTCATCATGTAAATTTTCTGATATCAAACAGGAGGACAGCTCCCACTGCAGTATTGATAAGTCTCTCTGCCCTATACAGATATCATGTTTTTTTAGTCCACTAGGGCTCAGAAAACTTTAATCCCCTATCCTGTTGAAGATAAGCTCGAATTGGTTTACCAGTGGAACACATATTTGGAAGATCACACAGATAATCATCATGCCCCCCCAAGCCATAAACACACTGCATAATTACCCAGATTGTGTTCCTTTATGACATCCTGCTACAAATAGCTCCAACTACAGACCATTAGTGTGACTATCAAGCTGATCAAGGCAGTAGAAACTATGATAAGGATTTGACAATTGTAATCTGGAAACATACCAGGTAAAACATACCCCTGTTCCATCTTTAAATTTAAATTCCTAAAAGTAATTATAGTATAATAAAAATGTTAAATGAAGGATTGTTGTCTGAGACAACAGTACAGTATACAGTACAGTATAGCTAGCACTGAATGAAGAAAACTCAACCAGGATTTGTGTGCAAAGAAGACTGCATGCATATATGTTCCATTTGATTAGGAGCTGCTGATCGTAACACCAACCTGCCACTGGTTTCTAATCAGTATAAGTATATGGTATTAACCATATTATATTAACCTTTGGCACACCATCCAGACTGTTGTTATTACAAAAACAGTTTGCATACTTTAATAGAAAGTGAGGAATACTGATGGTTAAATGAATGGAGTTAGAAAACGATTTGTAGACTACAGGTGGTTGATAGCAGTATAAATTTCCCCACCAGCATTTGTCGATAAGCAAAATCATAGTAAGTTTGCAAAATAAATAAGAATGTATTTTGGAAAGGTATGTCACATCAAAGTTCTCCATTTTATAGTCAGAAGCATCTAAATGTCTAACTGGTGCATAATTAAGAAATATTCAGGTCTGAATGTCACCATCTTTACAGCAGTTCTTTTAGCCAGTTTTATATGGTAGTTGAATTTGAGACCGTTTAAATTAAATGTCATGCTTTATTAATTAAGTGCAACAATATTTATCTTAATTATGTTGGAATGGGTTGGGAAGCTGAGACATAATTGAGTAGAACACACACAGACTTGAGCCAGAGCAGAAAATAAATGTTAGTTTAATGAAGAAATTTACATAATAACACTTCATCATCTGCTGACATGTAGTTGTCTACAGTGCTACTGTGTCTGCTGTGCACAGGCACAGATCCCATCTCTGTCTTCTGCCATGACCCCCTCACTCAGGGGACAGTTGGATAGAGCCTATGAAGGATGAGCTTATGCCCTCATGTGCCCATATTTGCATGAGAAATGCACATGAGAACATGGTATCTGGAACAGATGCATTTTGTGAGAAAAGTTTTCACATATCAGCCCAGAGAAGGCAAGGAAGATGTTCTTCTGTGGTGATATATGAGTACTGAAGGCCCACCTGGTTATTGTGGCATGTTCACAAAAAATTCTTGTCACAGTCTCATAGAAGCTAAAAAAGGGACAAAAGACATATAGGGGACAAAACTGAATAGCTGACACCAGACTGCTTTTTTGCAAAGTGTCTGGGAATATTAAAAGACATTGGCAAGACAGGAGAAACCTATGCCCAACAGAGATCAAAAGAAGTGCAGCAGCTTAAAAAGGGAACTCCTACAAGAGCAGCTGTAAAGTATTTGTGGGAATAAGGCTCCTTTTGGTCATATAACTGTGAGTCTGAGAGGGCTGGGACAGCCACAAAGGGATGTAGAATGCATGCTGGGGGTTTTAACATGCTTTTTTCCTCTACATAATTTAATCCTGTGGTTAAATTAAACCATATTTTGGTCTGCTTAGTCCTTGGTTTTCACACAGATTTTCAAAAAGGAGATACAGCTGGTGTCTGAGCTTGGCCAGAGCTACTGTATTCACAAATCCTGACCTAAAACCAGGAAATATGCTAGATTTCACCTCTACCAGTACTGTACTTACAGAAGAGGGGTAGAAGAAGGCCTTTTGGGACAGCATGGATATACTAGTACCTTGGTGGTTAATGTCACTGATAATGTATTGTTTTCTCACTGTCCATATTATCAGTTAAAATTTCAGTGTTTGTGAGCTTTTCATTATAAGGAAAATTAACTGACATGCACTTAAAATGTAGAAGATGCTATTTTTAAAAGGATGGACCCTTTGTATATATCTGAATTAATTAATAGATTACCTCTCCTTGTACTCCTTGTCTATTTTTTCCTTTCATAACAAAACAAACCACAGCAATAGCATCTCTTCAAACAAGGCCTGAGAGATCACTCAAGGTCTCTCCTCTCATAGTTACTCAACCCACTTGACTCTGGGTGCTAACTTGCATCAGATATTTCATGTACTTACTTTCTCTAGGCCATGATAAACCTGGGCAAATAACCAGCTGTTTGCACACCCCGGCAAGGGATGGTAACTACAGCTGAAACCTCCTTAGCCCTTCAGGCAAATGTCTGGCTTCAGAGAAGAGTATGGGGTGAGTGCTGCTCCCATGGCAGTATGCAAACTGCCTCTGCATTTCTTGAATTTCTCCTGCCTTGCTCAAAGAGGTTTCCACTCAGCTTGCTGGCTTCTACAGACCACCCTTCCCCATGAGAGGAGTCAAGGTCCCTGTCCCATGGTTGTGAGCCATGGTGCATGCCCCGGCCCATGGCCCATCCCACCTAATTTTACTCCTTTGACAGTGGCATTTACAGTAAGAAAATAATGACTGTACAGTTCAGAGGGGCTACATGGGTCATCTACATGTAAGGTCTTTGTCATCTCTGAAGGTGTCTGGCCTCTTTCCATTAACTGCAGAGAGAATTTGCAGCAAATGGCCTTGAAATCTACACAGCTCAGTTACATTCCCAAAGTTATGTAGAATAAATCCTCAAAGGGCTGCCTAAATTTGGAGTGTTCCTATGCTCAGTATTGCAATTCCTAAATCTCTTTTTTTCCTTCAGGAAGTTGGTATTTCAATGCTGAATTTCTGAGTTTCTGTAGAACCTGGGCTAATATCTAAGGGCAACTTCCTATGCCTAAACATCTAGTGCAATGTGAGATATTGTAATGTGTGCAGTCTAAAGATGACAGACCCAGTACAAGATGTATCTTTCTGGAGCAGCAGCAGCAGGTCATGAAAAATACCCTGTGACACTTTTCTTCTGGCAACTGAATTAATCCCCTATTAATATAAAGTGAATATAAATATGTAAGAAAGTGAGGGAGTTAGTGAGTCCAGCTCTTGAACTTCTGATATCATAGCCCTCCTGTCATCCTTACCACTGGATAACAAATACAGTAGACACATCTCACTGAGGACTCCCAGCCTCTGCTGGTGCACAGTGGCCTGTGTTAGCCCATCTCTATAGACTAAATGGTATGTTTGAACAGATGCAGGTCCTGGAAAGCTGCTGTCTATTAAAAAAATGTATTAATAGTTTCCTTGAACTCCCTCTGTGATACCATAGGTCATCAAAATATTTCTTTAGAACAAAAAATACTCATCCTTTTTGCAAATAACTTCTTGACAGAAACACAACCTCATCAAACTATCCTGCTTCTCTTGCTTTGAGCACCATCACATGTAAAACAGATGTTGTGATCTACCAAGTCTGAAAAAAGTCATACAGTATAAAACAACTGTTCTGTATTTGTAGCTAGAAATAGCTGAAATGGATAGAAAGACCAGCTGAGTAGCAGTAAAAGGGGAGGTCAAAGTGAATTACCAAATATTTAGCATTCCCTCTTCTACTCAATAGCTGTAGTTGAGTAACCTTTTGTTCAGGATAAACTTTTTCAAACTCTTTTATACATGGACAGGGCAGGACAAGCAGTATAGACTAGATCAAAGCCTTAACAGATGAAGACAGGATGAATCAAACACTCACAGGTGAGTCAGATGAATGAAATATATCCAGACAAAATAAACAAAGATGGTATTCCGGACTTCAAATTATTTACTGAAGTCTTCACACTGCTCTGCTGCATCAACACACCTTCCTTGTGTAGATACAAGTTGCAACAGCTCCCCAGGTAAA
This sequence comes from Buphagus erythrorhynchus, assembly GCA_013400855.1. Classification (NCBI taxonomy): domain Eukaryota; kingdom Metazoa; phylum Chordata; class Aves; order Passeriformes; family Sturnidae; genus Buphagus; species Buphagus erythrorhynchus. Next base: position 106,460 of record VZTT01057090.1, read on the forward strand.
TAAACCAACTTCTTGTAAACTAAATTTTTAATTAACTGGTCTGATCCACGTCATGGATGCAAAAGCATGTGAGCAGCTATGCTCAAGCCCAGCTTGAGCTCAGTGGGACTTCTGGTGCAACTGCAGCACCACAAGGACAGGGCTGTGCAGAGAGCAGGGAGCAGCTGGCCCTGGGTGCAGGATGGGCACACACGAGCAGTTTGACTCCCAGGAGGCAGCACTTGCCAGAAGCACAACTGTGGGGCCCTGCAATGTATGTGCAGCCAGAGGAGGGTGCAGAGACAGAGATCCCTTGTATGGGGAGCTATTTCCAGCCTCCCGTTAGCCTGGATAACGGAGAGCTGACAGTATTGGCAAGGACACATTAATGCTTATACAGTTTGTGCTTGGGTTAGGATTTTTGCTGGTATATGTATGACACAGAAGAAATTGCAATTTTAACTAAATCTCTATGCTGGTTGAAGCATAGGCTTGGTCAAATAAAGAGAGAAACATATGAAATAATGCTTAAATCAGTTAAAATAAATGTACAGGTGGAAGTAGCCAATATCTTCTGTAGTTAATTTCATGTTCGTACTATGAGCTAAAGATTGGCAGAAGACTTGAAAGTTGACAAAAAAGGGATCTTTTTTCTATTTCTTCCTTTCCCTTGAACATTTGCAAGCTTCAAAGATTTCACTGAATTAATAATTTAAAAATATATTTATAGTTTATTTGTGTGTACTGAAAGAGGTGGATTCATATCAGTAAAAGAGCTAATATATTCCAGTTATCCATTTTGACTTACAGGCTTTGACTGCACAAAAATTACATAAGATTAATTTTCTTTGTTTCTCTTTTGGCTACATGCTGAAAAAGTTAATATGAACTCTGAAGTAGTTAAAAACCATAATCACTGGCCTTACATTATTTGTCATGGCAATAAAAATGTATGAAAATTATTAATATGGTGCAGGTGAGGTCACCATAGTGCTTTTGAAATATGTACCTGTGTGTGTTGTATTCAGCATATGTTGGAGATTGCCTGATACAAATAAATTTTATGGAAAATTAAGCAGATCACCACAGCTGCACTTCACAACTGCCAGAGATTTCTGTAACTGGCAATCTTCCAGCAAGCCTGCTAAGAAAGAACTGAAAAGTTCACCACAAGCAGCTATGCTGAGGCAGACTCCAGGACTGAAACAAACTGGCTGTCATTTTACCATGTGGTTACTCGTAAATGTATTGAATATTGGCTTTTGGAGTTGGTTTTGAAATCAGGTTGTTTATCACTCCAGAGAGACATGTTAGAAATCATTGTATCAAAATTCATTACTAGAATTAATTTTAGGCTATTCCATTGCCTAGAAGATTTGACATCTTTTGACTTTCATAATATTTATTCTAGTTCCCAAAAGGCAATATCTTATGAATTACCTCATAGGTTTAAGGAAGGAACAATTTTTGAAGTATTACTTTGGCTAAATATTTAAGCCATTTGTGACTATAAGTTAAGCTTTTAATTTAAAAGATAAAAAGCTAATTCAGCAAACTACAATAGTATCCTTATTATTTATTGTTCTTATCATATTACTGGCAGAGAAATGAGGTGTGCAAAGTTAGAGGATAGACTTGTCAGGGTACCAGAGGGAAGCTCTGCAGAGACAGTCTCAGCTGAAGATCCACCTCGAAAACCACAATTTAAAGTGAAGACTCCCCTGGATTATTGAGGCAACAGGTCTTGGCTCTTCTGCCGGGAGATTTTTGTGCTGCCTTAAATCAGGATAGCAGAGGTGAAGAGTATGGGAAGTGATGGAGAGTGAAGTTTGCTAAATGTGGTTTTAACAGTTAATTGAACATTTTGGAATGGTTTTGCATGCAGCAACAGAGAGCACAAGCAGATCCTATGTTTCCTTCCTGTTCATTTATTGACCTGTTTAAATTAACCTTTGAAAAATGTTTCTCTCTACAGATTTTTTTTTTTTTTTTAAATCCAGACAGCTCTGGAATAAACAAGGAGAATATTTGAGAGAGGAATATGAGTAAATTGTAAATTGTTCTGGTAACAGCTTGAGGTGATGTTTATTTTTTTGTTTGATTTTACATTTTGTGGGGAGTGAGAAGCAAACAGCTTTATGAACAGGCACAAGAAATTAGGCAGAGGAAAAACGTGTGTGTGCTTTGCTGGATACTAGAGTTGCTTGTCCTAATCAGATCATTTTCAACTGCAAAGTACTGTCTCCTGCTTAATTAATTTCTTATTTTGTATCTGTTCTACAGTTAATAGCAGTGAACTGAAAAGATAGGAGGAACATGTCAAATTAAAAATTGCCTACCATTTCTTCTTATTTTACTGCAAGGGAAAAAACCAAAAGCAGGCAAATGTGGTTAGTCCAGAAAACCACTCTGTCATTTCTTAATTTTCAACAGCTTCAATCAGGAATTTGTCATAACTTCATGCTCAACTGGTTTCCAAGTATGGGAGCAAACAAAGTTGGAAGTTGATGAGCACTGTATTGACGTGACCAGTTTTTTGTCTCTTGGGTCTGGAGATATTTGGACAAGTCAGTGATGTGATGTATTGTTATGGGTGCCCTGTGCCCTGCTTGGGGAATATTGACATCCTGCCCTGTCCAACTCATCTCACTGGCCCAAAGACACCAGAGCCAACCAGATCTGAATCATGCAGCCCACAAACACAAGGTGGCCACAAACTGAGTTGGACGCCTGCTCTTCAAAGCTATAACATTAACTTCGGACATTCTGCTTTTGTGTACCTCCACTATAGGAGGTTTAGGACCCAATAGGAATGAAATTCAGGTTAGGTAACTTCCTAAGACAATATTTTGTTTTGAAGATCTGTGAAGAACCTTAGAGGAATGATGCTTTACAGCAAAACACTCTGCTCATTGATGAGAAAATGCCTGGATGGGAGGATTGGCTACATCCCAGGCAGAAGATGAGGCTGGTTAATCAGGGACAGTTCTGCTGACACCAGTCATATTCAGCTGGCCATGAATTTAGATCTTGAACTTAAAATAGCACAGTCCTCACTGAGTGAGTCTTGTTTTATCTGAGCAGATCTGAGCAGGTTTGTGTACTACCTCCATAAGTCAAATACTTGGTTCAAATACAGGGTTCATTCATATAGCCCTGAAGCAGGTCACATACATGAAAACCTGATCCTGGATAATGCTGGCCAGGATTTGTCTATGCAATATTTCTTATCTGAGAAGTAAGAACTTCTGGGAACTGCAGGAAGCACTGACATTTGTGGGTGACAATGGACAAAAATGGATGAGGCAAGGGAGAACAAGCAGTCAGCTCACAAGCAACTCTGGGGACAAAGGGAGGATAACTCTAAACAGGCCTAAGCTTCAGGGTCTGTCTTTTGAGGTGGGAAACAGCAGACGGGACACAGGAAGATATTTCAACATTCTTTTAAATGCCTGTAGGACACTGCTGCTCTATGTAGGAGTTAGATCACCTACCTGAGCTGGCAATATCCTCATGAGGACTCTTCTAACAGAGCTGGGAGCTATTCTGGGGGCCTGTCTGACCTCTTGTGCTGTCCACATCTCAATTCCTTTACAATATGAAATGAAAACAAGTGTTTTTATTTTTTTAATCAAATAAGTATTATTGTTTTCATGTAGTCCTTCCACCATCTATAAATAATTTCTGTATCTTCACTGGACACACCCCTCTAATAAAGGCAAGGATCAGGAGCTAGTACAGTATCTAAGGCTGGCTCAGGCAGCCCCTGACCATGTCTTGCTCTCCTCTCCCTGGGGCTAGTCAGGGAGGGGAGAGCAAATCAGAGGTGCAACTCTCTAGGCCAAGAGATGTTACTGAGTAGCTGTATTGAAGAGAGGGCAACAACAAGAGAAGAGATCAAATCTTCTGTCTTCTCCTTGCTATAGCAAAGTGGAGTCAAATATTCTGGTATAAAAATTGTAGGGAAGGTGGTTTTAGCAGAGAAAATGGCCAAAGGAAAGAGACTGCAACTTCTGTAAATACAATGGCTAACTAAATTGCAGCATCCAGTGGTCTCAGGTACCATGACCTTGAGGTAGATGCTAAAAAGCTTATTCCAAAAAATCAAGAATTCAGATCACAAGTTACTTGCACCAGGAGAATAGATATTTTACAAACCTTATTGATTTACAGAGTGTATGTCAAAGCTGTTAGCATTGCTGTACAGATATTCATTGCTCATGCAGAGGTGGGCAGGGCAACCTGCAGTAGTATTGAGAAGAGGAATGCCCAGACTGGGATTTTTATTTAAATCACTTCCAATCACAGACCAAGGAGTGGCACTGAATGAAGGAGGTAGGTTGTTTTTTTTTCATAGGGATGAACTCACAGGCTACGAGCAGGGCAGAGGAGCAGTGAGAAAATTTGTGAGTAAGAAAGCAGCTTTCACTCTCCTTCTGTTAAGAAGACATCCTGCTCAAACTTACAGGATTTAGGGCTAAAGGTCACAAGGCTGAAGTTCCTTTTGTAATGCTATTTCCAGATTAGGGTATCATCTATTATTTTTTGTCAAATTAAGCACTCAATTCTTAGCAGTCATTATCCTAAAGTTAAGGCAAGCATCTTTCTAGGCACTATTTTCTATGTAAAAAACCCCAGTGATTCAAGTTATCATAGGGAGGCTTACTGTTGAACCCAATTAGACAAAGAATCAAGGGAAAAGTAGTCATAAAAAGGGTAAAGTTTACTAATCCTGGATGTCTTGAGTATGTTTATTTGTCTGGCAGAGCTCTTGGTGATTCCATGATTAACATCTTGATTAATGAAAACATGTACTCTGGCCTCCAGTTCACACTGATGATGGTTTTTGTTTGAAATCTCTGAGTGAGGGAGACGTTTACATGAACAGTCAGAAAATTCTCAGTGATGGATTGTGGTGCAGGCAGGGTTTTTAGTGTGACACTGTAGAACAGGCTGTTCCTGGCCAGCAGACCTGGGGCGTTATGCCCTGGCTCTGCTCGTTCTGGAGGCAGCTCTGACAACAGCAGGAAGAGGCACCAGGGCAGCTGCCTCACACTGTGCCTTACTTGTTCCCTTGGATTTTTCATGTGCACATGCAACTCTGGCATCACCCCTCCCATGGCCTCTCCTATCCCTGAGGTTAAAAAGACCCATCTCTCATCTTGTATACAAGGTGTTAAATAATTACATTTAGACTTCTTTTCCTTTTGCATCCTACTTTTCTGCAAAGTCGCAACAAGAGTATACATATCTGTACAGGCTGTTATTTCTGGCAATGTGCTTGTTGCTGTTTATCTCCTCCACGTACCCTTGGGTTTAATGACCTTACAGGCCTATATTCTAACATGGATCTTTGTGAAAGGGACTGAAGCTGAAGTTGCAGGTTTATGAGTTTATGACTCAGAACCAGAAGAGAGTTGAGAAGAGAGGGGAAAAGAGGTTTTCCTATAAAGACCTAATTTTATCTATACCAGTAATACAATCTGTTAAGGACAGTAAAGGTAAGGGTCAGGAAAGCTGAGCTCATGCTTGCTTTCCTACCCTTTCTCTTTGGGATAAGCTTTGGGATAAGCTGTGCTCATATTATTACTATTGTTCCTGGGAACAAATCTCAGCTTGCATGCAGGAGCTTTCTACATCTCTCCTTTCACTGCTGTCTTTTGCTCTGGCTGTAGCACCATGAAATTTCAGCCATGGACTCAGAGTTTCCTGCACTTTCTTTTTGAAACTTGGTATTGTCTATTTTCCTCCTCATTTTTTCAAGAGTTGTGAACTCTCTCTTTTCAGAGACTCATTCTCTGTTTTCTCTGTATCTTACTATCAGACCAAGGTGAATTTTTACTCCCATTGTGTCAAAACAGTTTGTGCAACCCCTTCTCCAAATTTTTGCACAACTTATGATCTCCTTCCTTTTCTGCCCAGCAATTTAAATCTTCACCCCTCCCAAACACTAAATATTATGTTTAGTATCAATGTCCTCTTTGCTCATAAAAAGTATCATAAACCTGATATTCCCAGTCAGGTGGGTTTTAAGACTTCCCTGTGAAATCACACAGAAAATTCCCTCCCATCCTCATCCACTCAGCTGCCCAGCTTCCTTAAGACCCCCAACACAGGCAGTCACACATCAGAGAAGACGGTGACATCTCCTTTCTTTTCTTACTGCCTTGTTCTCATGCCATTTCATTTTAGGTGAAAATTGCCATCCATCATCATATCTTAGTGGCCCTGGGGAGAAATGTCAGAGTTGCAGAGCAGGGATAATCCTTGGCTTTTCCTTACTCTGACACTTGAGCCTGATGCTTCCTTGCTGTCAGGACACGGTATCTGTTCTTCAGCTTCATAGGTCTACAGTGTGGGTGAGAAGATGTCTGGAGCAAGTCCTGCCTCCAGAAACTCCTCCACAACTGGTCCTACCACAAGTCTCTTTTCCTTTTTAGCATGTCTCTGTTCTGCTAAATCATAGGGTTTCTCAGCTTGGAAAAATTATAATGGAGGCAGAATAGAGCACAGTTCCATAAACCCTGGCTGGTGCAGGGAAAACAAACAGGGACTGATTGGACTGATCATTCACAGTCTCTCAGAATATAAAATCTTTGATGGCACTCAATAAAATTGTCATGCATAACTAAAAATAGGCAAAAAAGGAAAAATTTTGTGTGGCCTGTAGCTACGTTGAGGCAAAATAAATTAAATAAATAAATGCCAAAAGGGATTGACAAATTAATGGAGGATAAGTGTTTTGTTGACTATTAGACACTATGCTCTGGATGTAATTTCAGTCTCAGGAAATCTCTACACAGTTGACTTTTGGAGGCTAGAAGGCAGTAAAAGGACTCTATATACCCTAATTCTCATACTTTTGTATCAGTATCTGCTAATAATCACTGTCAGAGACAGGATACTTGGCTAGACAAGCTTTTGATTTGACTGGCTATGATACTTCTTACATTTTTTTAACATACTGGAGCAGCTTTGCCCAGAACTTGGAGTACAGAGTTTATTCTGCTCTGCGTGCTGCACTTCTGTTCTTTTGCTGATAGCCAAGAATGACAAATTTAAAATAAGGCTTATGACAGCAGCAGCATGCATGGCACAGGCTGCATGGTAATGAGTTGGTTTTCCAAGTTAAGCGCTGAAACGACTTCAGTTACTGCCCATAAATGGGATTTGAACACCCAATCCCTTGATGGTGGAGAGGGCCTGCAGTTGGGGTGGATCACAACTTACTGAGCCCAGAAGCTCACAGCCCTGCCTGATTCTGTGATTTCAATCCATAGTTTGAACTCTATCATAGTTTTTACTTTAGCATAACCCCAAAGCCTACCACAGCCTGGGAAAAACAATTTCACGTGATTCTCTTGCCAGACTCAGTAGGTAAGAATAACGATGCTGGCAGCAGGTAATGATCTGTAAGCAATGTTGCACACCATGTTCACAGAGAGAATGGAAACACTCTGCTAAATTCACCTGATCCTTAGGATCTAGGCACTACTATGTTAATGGTTGGACTCAACAATCTTAGAGGATTTTTCCAACCTACATAATTCTGTCTGATAAAAGCTCAAATCTCAGAGTATGTAAAGTGAAATACTCCCATGGGAAGTCCTTTTCAAACCCTGCTCTGAAATGTAGGATGTGAGGAATGATGACGTGTATAGAGTAAAGCCAAAGAAAATATTCCCTAATACTTGGAGAAATAAAGCACTTTTTTTTGCTTTTTTTCTCTCTTTTATTTTTGCATTTGCACAGCAGGACATGCAGGAAATTTCAGGGGCACACTAAGAATCAGTGTAAATGTTGGTCAGCATTTTCAGCAAATGCTGGTCTTTTTTGCTTGCTGGCTTTTGTATTGTTTTGTTTTGTTTATTGGCTCTTTTCAATACCCCAGGGGTCTGCTGGAAAGAACAGAAATATAAAAATCAGTCCTGCAAAATGCTGAGAGCCCTACATTGTCCTGGCTGTTATGGGAGTTGACGACACTCTGCACCCATGAGCAAGGTCTCTGCTGCTGGGCAGGATGAGTCCTGTTAAGAGGTGTGTGATTCTCTAAGCTACTGAGGCATAGATTCAACTGTCATAGGTCCCATAAAGTAGTAGCATTTGGCAGATCTTATTATTAATGATACTATGTTTGCCAACAATGTAAAACAATAACACTTGTGAGTTAACCAAATTCAAATCATATGAAGATTTTCCTGTATTCTGTCCAAAAAGTTCTGGTAACAGGCTGATTCATCCAATATCATTTCTATCCCAAGAGCAAGGGAAGATCATTTTCCCACTCTTTCACTGTGGGAAACAGAACCCAAACCAGCCCAGATTTAGTCCTCCTGGTGGTCGCAGACAGATACTACCTTTTTTCTAAGAGAGTGTATCTAAGTTTTGCTTGTAGCTGTTTTCTAAAGTAGTGATTGTTCTTTTGCTGTAAGGTTGCTCATACCGTGGAAATCCTAATCAAATAGAGTTGAAAAACAGCAAAGAATTATTTTCCTTGCTGCCTCAGAGCCATCTGTCTGGGTTGCAGGTCCCTGTGGATTAATGTGTGAAATTCAAGACCTGGCACTGTGGTCTTTATTTAGGGAGTTGCAAATACATGCAGAGCAAGTGTTCTGAGCTTCCCTCTGTACATTAGGGCAAGATCCCAAACCATTTACAAATTAATCCATTAATTCTTACCAGACTCCCTCAGAGTCTTTCCACCCTTTGTGACACGAACGTGTTACAGGAAATTTCAGGAACTTTCAGGGCTATTCTGGTTTCTTTTCCTCTTTAGGAGGAAATGTTGGTACCATGAGCAAGGCATCATCTTTGCTTCCAATGAGAAGGCAGAAGCAAATCTCTCCCTGTCCTGTTGGCCAGACTGCCTCCTGCAGCTGCTTCTATGGCTCTGTGATCCCTGAAAACCTATACTCATACTCTGCTGCTTTCCTATAGGGAAGCACAGTTAATACCTATTCATGATTGGCCCACTTGCCTTGGGCAGTGACTTTAGCTGTTTCTAAGTTTTGACTCTACAGAAGTCGCTTAATTTCCCCTTTTATGAAAACCAGAAGAGTGCTCAGGCCACCCAAAATCTGGTATTATAAATATAACAGTTGCTTAGTGCTGCACAAAGGTGCAGGAAGAAGACAGTGTTCTGCTACAAAAGGTTCTTGTTGTAGATCAACAATAAAGCACCACAGACAGGTAAAGCAAATTCAGGAGAGGGAAGGGCAAAGTCAAAAGCATTATTTCAGACCAGTGATGTGATCAGTCTCCATGTGTCAAATGCTCCCTCATTTGAAACTAAAGTGAGGAACAAGGAGGTTCTTGGGGTGGCTTGTGCCAGTACTATGAACACAGTATGGCTGTGTTCTCCTCCCCATGAACTGGACCAAAGCAGGACTTTCTTTCCAGGCCTCCTCCAGCTCATCTCTGGATGTGCTGACCAGGACTCTCACACTGGGGACAAAGTTCAGTCTGTCTACAGCACCCTATAGACTTCTGATGTTTCTGTGGAGCATAATTTAAAGATTTTTTTTTTCTTGACAGATCTAGAGGTGAAGGCAGGGGTGCACACATGAACCTTAACAAGGTTATTTAAATCCTCCCACAGTTATTTTTGTCACAGTTTGTGCACCCCTGTAGACAGTTCTGGTGAGTCTGCTCTTTCCCATATCATCACTCATTTCAGTGACAGCATCACTGCCACATCACTGTGTTTTCTGACATTTTTCTTGTTCTTTGAGCCACCTCTGTGAGCTGTCCTGCAAAGCAGATACCTTCTCCCCATGGATACTTCTAAAATATTTCAGTGAAGGCATCGTTTCTCTGCCCAGACTGGGAATGGGCTCCACCTTTCTACAGGGAAAATGGGGGAAACCTGGGAATAAGAGATGGCCATCACTTAGTTATCACATTAGCACTACAAAGACCACATTTTAAAAGTAGCCAACAATGCTGTATATGCTGAGAGCAACTAACAAGGAGTCAGAACACCTGCCCAGTTAAGAACTGTGCCTCTGAGGGCCCATGAAGTGTAAGAAGTTTATTTGCATGCTATATCCTGTTCATCCATCTTGCCATCTTCCCAGAGATAGTGTGTATTCCTGCAATCCCTCCCCTCCTCTTCCCTTTCCTTCCCTTCCCTCTTCCCTTTCCTCTTTCTTTCTCTCATCCTTTTCCTCTTCCTTTTTCTCTTCCCTTCCCTTTCCTTTCCTTTTCCACAATGTACACAAGCACTCAGTGTCAACATGTTAGAAATAAAAAAAATATACACTGAAATGACTAATGGGACTTAGACCTATGTGGTAATGGATGTCACACCCAGGCTGACCTCCATATGTTTCTTTTCCCTCTGTTTCCCTGTCTGGAAAATATGATTTAAGTTTTTATCAAATGCATAGTTAACTTCTTCTAGTTTCAATGAAAAGTTTAATTTGAAATTGGATCTGCTACAACATTACTCAGTTTCTGAATATTGCTATTTTTTCCACAGATCACCTGTGACTTCCATGTAGAAATTGTAATTCAGAGATGGAAATCCAGATTATACATTTTCTAAGTATTAAATTTAAAAACAGCTTTTCAGGCTGATTGTTGTAGGACTAAGTACTACAGTACTCAATGTAAGTTTTACATACTTGCTAATTAAATCCACATGTATAGATGTATTATACATGTATAATATGGGAGAATGATTTATTAACTTCCTCCTTCAAAGAATTCCAACATGTAGTAAGATCTTTAGGTATTTTGGAGCAATTCTTTACCTCATAAAGGTTAACAGGACAAACTTATTTCCCTGTGAACTAAAATATATTTTTTGTGAGGAAAAGCACTGCTCTAACTGCTTCTGGATACAGAATGAGATCTCATAGAAAAGGTACTTCTTCTAGGGAAATTAGCTATTTAACTGAAATAGATGGGTAGAAAATAGAAAAAGATTTTGGAAATTGCAGAGGTATCCAGAAAGGAGAGCAACAGAGCTGGTGATGGGTCTGGAGCACAAGTCCTGTGAGGAGCAGCTGGGGAAGCTCACCCTGGAGAAGAGGAGGCTCCAGGAGCATCTTACCACTCTCAGAAACTCCCTGAAAGGAGGTTGTAGCTGAGTGGGGGTCTGGCTCTTCTGCCAGGTCACAGTGATAAGACAGGAAGGAACAGCCTCAAGTTGCACCATAGGAGGTTTAGATTGGATCTTAGGAAAGGATTGTTCATGGAAAGGGTGGCCAAACTTTAGAACAGGCTGCCCAGGGATGTGGTAGAGTCACCATCCTTGGAGGTATTTAAAAGATGTGTAGTTGTAGCACTTAGGGACATGGTTTAGTGGTGGATTAGTCAGTGCTGGGTTAAGGGTTGGACTTGATGATATTAAGGGATTTTTCCAATTTAAACAATTCAGTGATTTTATGAAATTAACTTTCAAAATGAGCTGAGCTGACAAAAATGCTTGAAAGTCTTCATACAAATGTAGATTGGTTAATTTTAAAAGTCTGATTGGCTTTTACATAATTCTTCCATTGATTAAAAAGATATGTAGATCAGAAACATCAGTTTTTATAGAATCTTCCCTACTGCCTATCACTGTGCCCTTAGCTTCATGACTATACAGATATTTTAATGTCTTTCTCAGTCTATTAGAGAAATGGGCAGGTTGAAATGCTCTTCCAGCTCTACATACAACATCAAAACTATATTTAATTTATTTTAGAAAGCACCACAGATCTAATTTATATAAATATGCCAAATTTTAATAACTAATCTCTTNAAGTATGCCAAATTTTAATAACTAATCTCTTTCCACTATAGTGGGAGGAAATTCATTTGCAAGTACAATTAGTGATTTAGAAGCCATTAGTGAAGTCCTTATGATGAAAAACAATTTGTGGTTATACATTTTTGCTTTCTCTTGCATATAAAAAATAATTAATTTCTGTCCTTCATCTGGAAGAATAAAATTAAGTCACTGCACTCTTTTAGATGTTCCAGTGTACCCCTTGTTTTAATAAATTTTTAATAAATAAGGAAAGAATTGATATGTATTTGAGTTTAACAACAAGAAAATGTAGGTTACATGGTTCTGCTTTAAAGATGAGAAAATGCTAAGTTACATGGCTCTGTTCTTTTGCTTTTTTTCTTAG